>DF241488.1:75041-174741 GCA_000507305.1 Breviolum minutum Mf 1.05b.01
ATAGAGCACGGCTCATCACCCGAAAGGCGTGATTAGGCTTGCACCTGACCTCGACGGAGGCTGACCAGAAAAGTCACACTGGCACCGAAAACACTGGCCATGATACGCGAAAACAATTGATATGAGTGTCTTGCTGTTTCTTGAAAAGACACGTCAGCGGGAAGCGCACCTCTCAGTGTAAATTCCAACTGATATATCAACTCATCTACAATGCCTTCCAAAATCATTGCCAGAAGGGACAGTACACGTCTAATAGTCAGCCTCATCGAAGCCACCAACATTTTAGCCATAACACTTGAAAAGGCAGGCCGCAGCATTGCGGTGCATACTAAAATGAACAAGCACCAGCGAAACCATTTGAGCTGCCACAGTCGCTTGCAAGCCAACCAAAATTCACTCTTCCATGACACCGTCTTTGGGTCTTGCGACACATTCGTTTTTGGCACAAGGGGAAGACACGGCACTGGTTCCTCCTCTTCCCCTTTTAGGTCATGCAGTAAAACATAAGCTTTTGCAAATTTGTGAAACTCTGCATCACCTGTGTAGCGTTTTGCTGCCTTTCGCAAACGTTCCAAAGATATGCTGTCATAGGTGGCCTCTTTGAGGGGCCCAACCCCAACCTTTTTCTTTCCATGCTTCGCCAACAAGCTGTGCATAGGAATTGCACCAACTTATGATACTGGGTCCGTCACTAGATATGTCTTGGGATAAAAATGCCAAACTGCCGCGGCATTTTGGAGCCGGCACAAGCACCAAACAAGCTGCTGCAACACTCGATAGTCTACGAATAGATTTTTCAGACAACCGATTTAGGATCTGAGTTGCAGTGGCTTGCTGAATGTAGTGTTCCAATGATTTTTCTACAGTCCACCTACCAATGAACCTCAATGTTGAAATGGGGATTCCACATCCGTAGAACATTGTCGCACCACCTGGCCTTAAGCTAGCCGGCACAAACCCATAGCAGTCTACCTGTAATTCCTTCAGCAGCTGCTTAAACAAGCGAACGAATCTATGAGGCTTAGAAGGCCACAACTTTTCTTCGCTGCTTTCACAACACAACAGGCGCAACCACTCAATTGCACTTGGGTTACCGAGAGTCACAAATTGTTGTTCCCCAAACTGACGCCTGTTCTTAGGTGCTGCCACTCGAATGGAGGCATGAGAATGGCTATTTGTAAAACTTCCTGGAAACGAAAAATCAGAATGTTTCAGTTTTAGCAGTTCACCAGGGCGAAGAAGGCATAAAAAACCAATCTCCAAAAGGCTTGCCAAACAAAGCCACTCAAATTTACGTGTAAGATTTGAAGTAGCCAGCCCATGACCTCGTGCCAGTCCTACCATCACACACCAGATTGCCACCGGTAGAGGAGGCCGCAACTGTGTTGTTTTACGCTCTTCCCACACCCGCAAGTTTTCCCACGGAGTCAGCAAACGTCCTTTGATTGTGGGTTTGAGATGTTGGCACCCAAGTAAGCCGTGCTTCACTGTTGAAAGGCTCTTGGCTGGATGCGTCTCATGACGGGACATGACATAACAACCCAAAACTTCATTGGCCAGGGAAGGATCATCCAAAACACGATGTAATGATAGGCTTGTGGTCGCACTCAAAAAATTTTGCACATCTAGCAATCCTGCCAACAGCCTGCTTCTGTATGCACTCGAGAACCGACTAAATCGAAAAACGGCTTGCACTCTTGCAGACTCTTGGGCACGACGACGACCCATCAGTGGATCAGCATGGCCGGTTGATCAACCAGAAAACATGGCTCTTCAAGGAGCTATAAAAAACTAAGCTTGCATCTGCCAGTGAAAACTATACGTCTAAAAAACTAATGATCCCAATTAAAACAAACTCTTGCATGCATGCATGTGGTGTCAATCTGCTATGCCTAGGGCTTGGATTAATGCTGCATACTTTACACACAAGGCTTGAGGGTAATGGCCAGCCAGCTCTGACCGACGCATCCAACCCCGACTGGTTCTTACACCTCCTACTGCATGCACATGCGGCTGCCGACACTTGCAATATTTTTCTAGGGTTTCTAATCCCGGAAGATTTCCAAAAAACCTAGTATGTTTCTTGCAAGGCCCATATGTTCCATCTGTTCCCTTTAACCGCAAACCATAAGCACACTGATGCATAATGGCCTCTCTGTAGTTGGGGTTTTCGAGCTTTTCAGCAATACCTGGCATCAGCCAGACATAAGAAGATCTAGGATTTTCAAGTGTCCAGTAATTACCTGCCTTTTCCAAGATACTTATCAGTTTTAAGGTTCTATTCAGAATCTTGTTCCCAATGACTTCACGCAAAAGAGAACCATCCCCTTGAGGTATACCTTTTCTTCTAGTACCATGGTTGGAATGCTGAAGAATGGAAAACGAACCACATGGAAGTCCAAAATGCCACGCTTGGTTGGGAAGGGACGCTTCGGATCTCAATTTTCTATAAGATCTATTATTCAGTATATCCTGAGGTACCCCATTATTACCCCGATTCTTATAGTCAAAAGCTTCTCCTACCGAAACGTGTTGAAGCCTACCACATGCTTGACTCAATCTGGCTTTTCCTGCAAAGATCTCACGAAAGGTCCACTTCACTGGATCGTGCAACTCCGAAGCTTTCGGTGAGGCTTCAGGTTCTGCAGACTTGTCATTCTGAGCCATTTCAGATTTGTTTGTCACAACTGGGCACGATTGCAATTCTGGCACATTATGACATTCAAGCACAGGCTCACTGTCACGTTGTTGTGAGTCTTGTTCAAGAAAACTTTGAACCCCCGGCGATCTATAGACCTGCACTCCTTTCAAAATCTCAGGAGCTAGGAGTGGATCAGGTGTATGGGGATCAGGGGGAGGAATACTATTACCCCGAGAAGGATGGTCTGCTGGATTTGCATCAGTAGGCACCCAAATGTTGGTAAGAGATAGGTCTCCCCCCAAAAGCCAAGGAAGGCAAGCCCTGAGTTTATGATTCATTTGCCTAGAACTGCTGCGCCCTTTTGCAAAGGCACCCACCGTGACACGTGAATCACACAAGTTCACCACTCGGCACCGACCTCTTCCTGCTGAGACTCGATCACGAATTTCCTGCCTAACCATTTCTAGTTCCAAGATATTTATGTGATCTTTTTACTGAAACCGCAGGACTGTGTGGCAACCCAGTGATGTCTTAAAAGTGAATCTACGAGCGGCTCAGGTGTCATAGTCATGCTGGTGGGTGGCTGTATGCTATGCATATCCCAATCAAGTCTTGTGTATTCTCCTCTCTTTTCACCAAATCTATAAAGAGTCTTCACAAAGCTTTTTGTTGACAAGCAAGCTGCCCGCCCACCTCGCTTCGAACTTGCGTCCGTAGCTGACACTTGGATCGATATGGGCCATCGGGCATTAGATCCAACCAAAGGGAAAAGAAGAGAGGCCGTCAAAAGTTCATCTCGCACATGTTGAGGGAGAGATTACCAAAACTGCTTCTGGCATCTTATCAACAAAAGCATAGACATGGTGAAAAATGCACATGCATTCACGCCTGTGTAAAAATGGATGAACGTAAAGGCCAATCAACTTTTGCATTGCCTTTTTGGTGGCACGTCCCTGCTCTAGCAACATCGTAGTGAGGGTTTCGATCTGTCGCAACTTTTCACGAGGTGCTGAAACCATACCACTAGCTGAGTCTACATGGGTCCCCCAGGCTTTGAAAGTATAATGTTTATCGAATGCCTTCTTTTTGGATCTCGGTAAGTTCCATTTTTCATATGCTTCCCTAGAACGTTGCATAAGCACCTCATCTCCCAAGGGCTCTCTTTCCCGGAAAGGTTTCTTTTTTGAAACTTGGAAGGTAAGATGATCATCAATATACAAACCCTCTAAGGTGGCAGAACTAGGAAAAATCTTCCCGTAGACCAAAGTTTGTGAGGGGTCTAGGCATCCAGCATTACGCAACAAACTCTCATGAGTGGCCTGAGCTAGATCTACACCATTGGTATCACCCATACAGACTACTTTGAAGGCAGGCACGTACCATTGCGAAGGTTCCAACCCAAGCTCTGGCAAAAGCTTCCCTTTGAAAGGCTGACCAAATGCGTTTCGATGATGCCAAGATTCAAGATGCTTGATCAAATAAAAGTAGTTTTGCAAATCATCACCACTAGCCCGGATACTTTCATCCCTATTTAAGATAAGTTGTGTCAACATGTGACCAGCGGGTAGCTGACACCAACCCAAACGCTTTTCTCTTAAATTTAAGGGTCTCCTGTCGTTTATCAACCTATCTGATTCAGGCTTATGGGGAACACAAAACAATCCTCCTTTTATCAATCGCCGTCCTTCGGCCAGCACCTCTGACTTTGGCAAAAATGTGATCATATCGGCTTGATACAACTTCTTCAACAACACAGGCCAGTCTTTAGGGTCTACCTTATGACAAGCAGGTCCATCCTTACTACTACGACAAGTTTCAGGAATCGAATGAGGCATGTCGTTGAACTCACGAAGCTGCTTTCCGGATAGGTGATCACGAGGATCCAAAATGCCAGCCCTTTCAGGCAACGATACACGTGATGGGTTCACACCCTTGGCTCCACAAATTGCATCATCAAAACTAATTTCGGGATCCTACTGGCTATTTTTAATTCTGCTAATTAATTCGTCCAGCTTTAAAGTACCTCTATCCATGGTCCCCCTAGGAACGGCACAATAGCTTAACACTTTTGCATACATTGTCCTAGCATAACTCTCATGTATGGCAGTCCATTCCCCCGAAGCCGACCGTTTCACTGAAGATCGAATGGCATCTGAAGATGATGGTGAGCCGGCATCAAGATAATTGAATAATGCCCAAAGAAAATGCATCCAAACCAATGCCTCTTTCCTAACAGATTGAGGCTGGCCTCGTCTACCCCTGGACTTACCTGGTATTCTAAACCATGGGAGTTGTGACGGGAACAATGGTTGATTCCTAGACTGCTGACTAGGTGTGAACGCCCCTGTCTCACCCGGAGACCTCATATGCTCGGCATGAATCCTCCAATAACGTGAAAAGGACCCATGTTGCTTACGAATTAAGCTGAAAATACTACATGAAGATTCCACTTCCTGCAGCAAATCAACGACAGGATGACGAGCTTCGCCGCCTATCCCACGGGTTCTGCATCGGCCTTCTGGCCTTTTTTGCCTTTTTTGTTTCCCTTGGCCCCTGCTGGAGCGTCTTCCTCTTGAGATCTGCTTGCACTTGAAGACGTCGACCGCTTCTCCAAATCGTCCATCGCCTTGATGTAGGCAGCAATGACTTCGAGGCTCTGAGCCTCTCCGCCGAAGCGGGGCTTCTCCAATGGATCCTGCATCCCTGTTAAAAGCCACGCCGTCTGCCAGTTGCCCTGGTCCAAGGCACATTGATGGATCGACCGCAGAACCTGCGTGATTTGCAGTGTTGCCTCCATTGTCTTCCCCTTCAACTGGGTCTCCAGAATGGCGGAGAGGGCATGGTGCAATCTCTGCAACGTCCGAAACTTCCCCCAACCCAACTTCCGAGTGTAATCCGTCAGAAGGTACGGAACCGAGGCATCGGCTCCGAGCACTTGTTCGACTTCCTTGATGTACCTCTTGACGTGTCGAGCTGGGTTCTTTTTCATGTCTTTCTGCGTCTTGCGATAAGCCTTCAAGGCCTTTCCTGCTCCACGAAGGCGGATGTCGCCCCCCGATGAACTGTCGCTGTCGCTGGATGCCACAAGTTCTGTACTGCCATAACTGTGAGTTGACTTCTTCTTTTTGCCCTTCAGTTCTCGCAGCAGCTCCATTTGAACCAATGTGGCCAAAGTGGAGGCATCCATTGATTGAGAGGGATCTGTCATGACCCGACTCAGCAGTTGATCGACCACGGACTTTTCCTCGACCTTCTTCGGCTGAGCTCCAAGCAGCGGAAACCGAGGCGGGATTGTCTCTGGCTTCCCTCCTGCATTTCCTGAAGCAGTACCCAAGCCGGGCATTGCTTTTTGAGCTTTGCCTAGCATCTTCAACAGGTTGTTTTCCACCTCGCTCTCTCCATCTTCCTCTGAATCTTCTGACCCAGAATCTCTCAGCAGTGATTGCAACCCCTTCCGTCTGGACGAAGGTTCCCCTGCTTCCGGAAGATCCTCTGAAGCAGTTGCATAAAGTGCTTTCTCGTTCTCCGCCGTTTCCAGCGCACGAGGCAACACCAGTTTTGCATCTAACTCCAAAGCTCGGTGTGGGAATGGGCAAATGGCCCTCATCTGCTTTCTCTCTCCTTCTACCATGATGAACTTCATGCCTCTGATTTCGAAGAACGAGACACTTTCCCATTTGTCCTCCAGCTCTGAATCCACAACCCTTACGGCCAGAACCAATTGCTCCTTTCGAACTGTGACTATCAATGCTTGTCTCCACTCAGGCTCAAAAGAATCAAGCTTGAGATAGACCGTTGATCCCACTTTCCAAGTGGGGGCAGATGCAATCATTGCCAGTAGAAGACCCTGGCCGCAAACTCGACTGGAGCCTGCTGCCTGTCGGCCTCCCTCAGATAATGCTCTCTACCGTCCACCAAGCAGTCAACCCTTCTAAAAGGCAGTCCGGCGAAGGTATTGTTGTTCAAGGCCAGAATGCGAGAGTATGCTCTTGAACCAACTCCCAAATGCAACCCTGAAAATTGGGTTGGGGCTGCACACTCAGGGATCCTCCACACCACGTAGAAGCGCAAGTCTACTGGCTGCGCAGTCCTCAAAGCAAATCGCCTACTGAAATCTCGATCCAATTCTTGAAGTACTCGTTCTTCTGCAAACCGAGGATTTTCAAGGATGGTTACTGATGGCTCAGGAGTTTCAGTGGATGATGCTGCAACTGGCAGGGAGTCAGACCTTTGAACCAGGGACAGAGTTGAGAACTCTTCCACCAAAGCCTCGCTATTGCTATCCAATGGCTCAGGCTCAGGTTCGGGAGAGGGCTGCGACATGCCAATCTTGAACCCCCAAAAGATCTGCAGCCGCATGTGGACATCAAAAACATCGCAACAAACAAAAACATAACAAAAACTGAAAAAGACGTCAAAACAACCAAAATTTCAGA
This sequence comes from Breviolum minutum Mf 1.05b.01, assembly GCA_000507305.1. Taxonomy (NCBI): domain Eukaryota; class Dinophyceae; order Suessiales; family Symbiodiniaceae; genus Breviolum; species Breviolum minutum. Next base: position 82,119 of record DF241488.1, read on the forward strand.
AACACCATGAATCTAGTGAATCTTCACATTATGCTCAGCTCTGGTTCCCAGGGAAGGCTTCCAACTGCTCTGACAGAATGGAGTCGAAAGAGGACACAGTCCCGAAACACCTCAGCGACTCAATCCTCGGTAAGAAGACAATAGTGGAAACATTCGATGGGAAAAAACAATGACTGTCGGGAAAAATCAACGGCATCTTGAATGCATTTTGAGTTTCTAGAAACCTAAAGACTTTGACTGTATGTAACTGTATAATCTCTGGGTTTGAGAAATATTCAAGTCAAAATCAGGATTCCTCCATCTGAAATCTCCTACTTTCTCATGAATATGTTGTCAGTTGAAATCAGCACGACATCGTCTTTTTTGTTGCTCCATCTTCAGACCCTTCAACTTCCATATGGCCAAGGGGCAAAACTTCTCACTCCAGGTTCATCATGTCAAACCTTTGGGGACCGAGTGGAGGCGAAGTGTTGGTTCATTTTTTGTTTGCCCCTTTTGGACACCAGCTCAAAGACCAGTTTTCAGTCAGTTTTTTTTTTGAAAAAGGAAATCACCCCCGAGTTTTTTTTTGAAAACTTTCAGATTCATTCCTTCCCCTCCATCCTTCACCTTCACTTTCACCACCATCACCATTCACCCCAAAATTTCGGTGACTCAAAGGGACCACATGGTCTTGAAGCGTGGCATCAACACAGCCAAGATGGCACCGCTGCCACCCAGGTGAATCATCTTTGGCCCAACCCCTGCGTAAAGGCCGCCTCGGGCGCGGTTTGGTTGTCGGCGGAACTCCCGGAACTCCTGTGGTTAAATACAAGTTCGGAAGTGTTTGTTACATTTATAGAACATATCATCTTAATATATGGCATCTAATCGTCTGATCTGGAAGAAATGTGTATTGGATCAGGAATTTGCGGAGAAATTTCATTCATGATTCCTGTATGAAGTCTGTCCATTTCTTGTTGAGTCTCTCTGGTAACCTTGAGAAAAAGCTTGTGAACTCAGTGAAGGGGATACCATTGATACCATTGATACCATTGATAGTCCTTAAACTCCCTTCCTTTTCGTTGCGACCCGATCCATCAGCGGTACCTACCTGGTCTCGCGGGATTACATACATATGAAGCTCCAAATGTCACCCTTCAACGTAACCAGTTCGAACCGACCAACCCATGGATTGGCCATCCGAAACAACCAGCCGTCGGGAGACTGATGCCCTTGGTGGAAGCCAAGTTCGCTGCCTTCAACGCAAAAGATTGGGCAGCGTATGTGTTGGGATGATTTTAATGTTCATATTTTAAAAAAAAACATACTGGACCCAACTACCCTCAGGGCATTCTGGATCCAAAACAACACATTGAAAATCATCACACATGTCTTTGTATCATAGAAACCTCTAAAGAAAGACGCTGTTCATGATGTTGTTTTCCTATTTCCATTGCATCTTCCTTTTAAAACCCAACCGATTTCTTGAACCAACGGAGCCTCCGCAAAGAAAGGTGCAGGGTTGTATGGCTCAAGGGCACTGGGTCGTGGGATGCTTGGATCAAAGGTATCGGCCAAGGCCTTTCACAAGGATGGGAATCTGGAAATCCCTATTAGAAACATGGGAATCAAGCGGTTGGATTTCCTGTTTCTGGTAAGAAATATACCAAAAATGCTTGGAAGCTGGTGAAAGAAGCTACTTGGAATTGCATCTTTGACGGTTGTCTCTTGTCAAAGGATCACATATTCGTACCATAAAGACAAAAACATGCACAAAAATCACTTGGTGTTCCTTTCTCCCCCACCTTCTTTTGCACAATGGATCGACAAACCTCATTGGTCGAACAAAAACTTGGACAAACAACGGTGATTTACGAGTCAAGAGATCAGTGAAGGGGAAAATTCTTCACATCCAACATACGAAACCCAGCAACTGGAGAATCCAAACTGCCTGAAATCGACCGTCCCAAGGTCGGCACGTCCGTCCAGCAATTCATGGCCGTACCGGTAGCACCCGCAGCAAAACCCGACAGCACATCCTTCAGCGATGAATCGTTTAATATAACTGGAAGAGGAATGCAAACACTGGAGGATGATTCCTTGGCAATAAGCATGGACATGGGGTAGAAAGGTAGTATATCTTTGATATTTTTTCTTCTCATGTATGTACATTAATATATATATACATGCAACAAAGTAGTATCTACAGAACATCTATGCAAACTGTAGAAACCTACATTGGCTCTTCCCACATTCCGACAGCAGCCAGTCCTGTGCCAACTTATTCGAGACCACGGTCGAAACCTGGATTTTGGTGGTGGAAGGGAAACCTTCTAAGGATGAATCGAAGAATCTCCAAAATTAGATCTCCAAAATCAATGGGAATTCCCCACAAAAACTCATCATTTCTGTCTGGAAGATGGCTCGGATTTGCAAGACCTCCAATTTTCGGTGAATTTGAAAGATGATGATGAACAGATTGTTAAAAAAGCTACAATTTTCGAGATGTTCATCAAATTTCCATACGAAATTTCATGTTGGAAAACAGCAAAACAGCATCTTCCAGACTTCTCAAGGGATCCCCGACCCAACCCTTGTAGAGGTCCAAGGTCAAAAAGAAGCCACCCGTCCACAAACATTGTCGCACCTGGAAAATTTTGTAGCAATGCCAAAACAACACTGGTGATTCAAGGGGCTCAAGATTTTTTCTCAATGTGTCTAAGACCTGGATGAACTTTTGTTGAAAGATCCGTACCACATCATGTGTTTTCGCTTTCGAATCCCAATGTCCCATGAAATCACAACAAATTTGGAAACCCAACATTCCCAATGTCCCAAGGTATCAAATATCTTCACAACCTGGAATGGCACCTGCATACCCGCATAGCCGATCATCAATCCTCCAAAGCCTCGTGTTTTCATGATGTGCTTGGCAATGTCAGCCTCAGCGGGTTGGGATCCCAAATCCTGGTGGTGACGGATAGATCCAAAAGGTTAAGTGGACTGCAAAATGTTCTCCCTCAAAATCGTCAAAATACATACGTCTTTACAACAATGGTTCAAATGTCGTGAATCCTGTGCCTATCTTTTGGCAAATGGTTTCAGATATGTGGCGTTTAGCGGGGTGCCAACCCCCCAACCGAGAAACTGAGCTTCAAACAGATCCGTTGAACCTTCCTTCCTTGTCCAGCTGCGCTGCCAATTTGATGTTCCTTAGCTGCCCAAGTTGAATCAACTGAAGCTCCGAAACGGCCGCCATTTTCCCATGATGAAGTTCGACCAAGCAACTCCAAAGGAGAAATCGCCAAGACCTGAACAAAATTGAATCCAATGGCAAGATTCTTTTCAGGAATTAGAATTGACAAAGGCTTCTAAGACCCTGAGTTTGGAAAAGAAGCGGCATGAAGCCACTTATCCTTCTCAAAATGAGTGTTACCCCGCCTCTGGAACAGTACCAATAGCACCCGCCAGTCCCTTACTCACAGGTGTGCCCTTTGTTTCGGGTTTGCCGTAGAGGCTCTTGTGCACCTCAGAATTTCTTCGCACATTTTACCCCTAAAAACAAAACATCGACTCTCAACTCAGACTTCTTCGCGAAACAACCCGAGGCAATGGCAATGGGCTGCATAAAGAACCTCAGCCATCAAAAAAGTGCTGGGTGTTTCGCCAACATCAACAATGTTCGATAATATTGGTTCGATTCGAATGAAGCACAAAACAATACCGAATGTTAATCGTTTCAAATGGCAGATATGGGTGTTTCCGAAAATGGTGGTACCCCCAAATCATCCATTTCAATAGGGTTTTCCATTATGAACCATCCATTTTGGGGTACCCCTATTTTTGGAAACATCCATATCGGTGCCGTGCCAGCCATCAACGTTTCATCTGGTGGTTTTCTCCAAGCAGCTTAATGGCTCGAGAAATCGAAGCCCTCGTCACTTCTGCCACTAAACCTTGCTTCACAAAGCCCATGACACCATGCACCTTGCCGATTTCTTTGGCAGTGTTGGGGTGGGGGAGAAATGTACCTTTCTTGTAAGAATCCTTGGGGAAAGTCAAGGATAAGAGCCTCTGATTTCAAACAAAAAATACACAGGTCGAAAAAGATGAGGGGTCATCATGATTAAAACATCTCAAAAAAAACATCTTCAAGCTCAATCCTTTCATGATAGGAGTGTTAATGAATATTCATCCCCCCCATATTCGGATGGCCAATATTTGGGGATGTGTTGAGCAATTCGTGTTGAAAAATTCCACGAAATTCCCAGCTTTTGGAACCTCCAAGAAGCCCTTCAGAGCTTCTGCTGCGCCAGTGCCAGGGTTGGACATACCTCAGTTGACGATGTGAAGAACTCGCCAGGTTGGTTAGAAAAATTGTTGGTAGAGCATATATTGATTCAACTTTTACAAAAAACAACAGGATTTGTTTAAAACACCTGAGGTATTTGGATGGATTTGGAATGTTTTTTTTGTTTCTTTCCTAAAATTATGGTAGAAACAACCATCTCATCCAAAAACATCTATGCCAAACTTTGGGATCATCTTTCCTCAGCCTCCATTACTCCATTACCCATGACATCCCGAGGGACAAATCGCACGCACAACGTCAACGGGGTACATGGCCTCGGTGGAGCATTTGAAGAGTCTGCAATGCTGAGCTTGAAGGCTTCGAGCACTGCTTATTGAGAAGCATTCCAAAGTTCTACCTCTTATTGTTTGAAGATGTTTTTTTTTGAAGACTAACTGGATTAGTTAGTGCTAGGTCTACACAAACCTCACAAGGCACTCTTTGTTTTTTGGATGTTGTTAACAAAATGTAGACATCAAAATACAAGTCATCCTTGCAGTCACAGCGGCAATTGAGGTGACGATGGCTCCTCCACAAATGGGTGGAAGGGTATCAAGAGGTGTCGCCTTCCTTTTTGGTGTCGACATGATCCTGGCACGTTCTTGGCCAAAAGATGTGACCCCCAAAAAAAGAGATGACAATGAGAACGGGAACACATGCTGGAAATCCAATATGGAATCAGCAGCAAAAGGACTTGAAACATGTAGATCCTTTGAACTATAGCTTGGATATACCACCCACAGAGTAACAGTCACCACCAGGAATGGGTGTTATTTCTTTAGTAAGAGATCCCTATACACCATCATTTGCCACTGTTACTGGACAGGGGTTGGATCCAAACTATTACAAGCACACCCCACGTATCCAGATGAATTTTCCCTCTCTGCGCCTGGGGTCTATCCTCAAAAACTTTCACAAAACCGGCAAAGTTTGAACCAGAGACGCTGCGGTGAAAAAACAACGCCATCTGCCACGGAATTGTTGGGCAATTTTGTGGCAAATTTCACTTGAATTGTCATAGAAAAAACACTTTGGCCAAGTTTTGATTCTCTTCCAAGTCTAAGAAAAACAAACAACTTGCAGCTTCGTGTGGCAGTTTTTTTCTACATCTTGGGGTGGTTTCTCTGTCAATACACTGACAATATGCATCCCCCATGCCTCTGCCCGAGGATCTTCCAGTAAGGCTCCGCCATGATGGACCTCTCAGCAGGCCATGCTATTAAAAAAGATCTACTGTGCGTAGGGGTGCGTGGATGTACATACGTATATAGTGACAAGTATAGTATGTACTATATATCATGCATGGTGTGGTATGGATTGCTTTGAGTGGTATCAGCGAAAAACAATAAAAGCAACACAGAATTTCGAAGGATGCGGAAAAAAAGAGTCGAAATTCACCAAGCAATTTCCTGCCGTGATTTCAAGGTCGCAAATTGTCTTGACACATTCCATCGAACCTCGCCCATACCTCTGTAGCCCGCAAGGTAAGGAGCCCACCTCGTTGCCAAAAAAGACACCATGGTCACCCTGGTCATTTCGAAGGTCGTGGCTACTTTTGATATACCAAATAATATCCAACTTCGATCCCTAAAATGAAAGTTTTTCTGTACCTGGCACTTGAAGTGGCAAACCCCAACTCTGTCCAAGAAGCTCTCTTTTTGTATCTTGCGGAGCACCTGAAGCAAGTGGTGCTCAATTCTGCCACGCTGTTTAAAAATCAAGGGTTTTCTAAGATGGGATCCTTTTTAAACAGCGTGGCAGAATTCTAACCCTTTCGAATCATTCATTCTTTGAAGGTCAACATTCGTGGACCATGGTTACACCTGTCATGGTCCACGGCCACATCAATCATGAAGTCTTCTAATGTTGGAATCAAAATAAACAATAAAGAGTCAAAGACACCTTGCTACATTCCGTGACACTGCTTGATTGAGGTTGCTTACTATGATCCCCACATTGGGATTACAACCCCCTACCATGCCAGAGCCCCAGCAGACTTAGCCAGGCACCCCAAGAATTGTAGGCATGTTGCGGTGCATCTTCTCGGTAGCAAATCTCCTCAAAATGGAGTGCATAAAAGAAACATCACACGATGAAAGCAAATTCTTTGATCTTAATCTTCACTTTTCAAAGAGCAATTTTTTAGCAATACTCTCAAGAATAGACACCACATCCCTTCACAACAACCAAAAACCCTGAAGTCAAAAATCAGCACACCCAATGGTTTTTGAAACCTCAAGCGGGGAACGGTGTTGCTCCTTGGCAAAGCTCAAGAATTTCTTGCACAATTCCAACAGTCCCAGTTCCCGTAGCACTGGAAGCGCCAAGCATTCGTCCAACAAACGACAGACCCGGGAATCCCGGGTGGAGGGACTGAAAGGCCTCGGAGTTTCGGAGTTAAGGAAGGAGATGTGCGGTTTTTGAAATTAAGCCACCGAACCCCAAAGGCAAGCCAAGGGATAAGGCTGCCAAAAAACCACCACAGTCCTGTCAATTCCATGTTTCCGGATGATGATGTTTTTGAAATATGATCATTTGCATCCAAGTTTTTTCAACACGACAAAAAAATGTGCTAAGATCTACTAGAATCAATCACTGTAATTACATGTCACCAGAGCACCCGTCCTCTGACTGATTCATGGCCAAAGTCATGGCAGCCCTCATGAGCACCTGACTTTTTCCACCCGTTGTCGAGATGTACAAACGACCCAAGGAGCGATATCATCAGCATACTGGTAGTATGTACCACCCACCAAATGATATGTTCTTCACTCATTCCACGAAGATTGCTCGTTACAATGTCAAATGTTCTGGCTATAATAGGTGGATCTAGCCTAGCGACACCCGAACAAAATCCCCCGCCTATTGATTCGAATCCAAGAATCTATCCTTAAATGGGCTTTGCGACTAAGGTGACTTACTTCGGGTCATTGAAATTCAAATTCAAGATCATCGTACCCCGCTGTGCCTGTTGAAACTCCACCGGTAATGTCAGGGTGTTACACCTGCCGTGTGAACGTGGGCCGGTCCATCCAGAAACTGCTGCAGCCGTGTCAAAACAAAACACGTCAAGCATCGCCTGTACTCGAAAAATAACCCAAAAATGGGAAGTGTCTGTTATACTTCAAAAACATGCCAATAAACTGCCAATGCAAAAGCTGCCAGTCCTCTTGTTCCACGCATTTCAAAACTGCAGAATCTAAACTTAAACAATTCGACCAAGTTCAACCCTACACGGGCTGCTCAAACTCCAGGACGCGTCCGTTGCATGCGTTCCATCAATTCCCTCAAATCTGCGGGCATATTATTGACATCGTCACCTGCAGACCATTGTTGTGGCTGGCTTGCTGGGGCTTTCTGCCGTCGCATTTCCATCTCTTGCTCTGTCTTCATGGCATCCGCAAATGCTTGTGTCATGCACTGGGGTTCAAAGCGAATCTCATCGACATTGTCATAGCGAAAGCTGCGCCAGCCCTCCCGCCGCTCCGAAAAACCATTGTAGGACTTTCTCATGGAAAAGACGCGGAAGGCTCCAGCTGACTCAAAGTCATCATGTTGATCTCCAGCTTTGTCAGGAATCAAGTCCAGCTTCCTAGTGCCACGCATCATCAAAGTTTGTCCATCAAAGACCTTTGCAAATTTCACGGAAACAATGCCATGCTCCAAGGCGGCTTTCAATGCTGCGGGACTGGGTAATTCACCAGATCTAAAGACCTCCGATGCTGTGCTTGCCAAAACTTCAAGATTTCTCTCATCCGCCACGTCCATTGACCCACTGGTACCTTCCGGGATGGACATGCAAATGGGACACTTTCGGAGAAGCTTGACCATCAATCTTTGAGATTCTGGCTCAGCATTGACATCTCCAAAATATGCGATGGTACCACCCAATAAACCTCCAGATTTGACTGCAACAATGACGCTGTTACGCTCTTCATCCATGTCATTGGCAGCTTCATAGTCATCAGCCCATGCTCGAAAAAGCTTGCAGTCTTGAGAGGTTGCGAAGAAATTCTCACAAGTGGGCACATTTCGAAGCATGCTACCCTTCACTGAGAATTTCAGGTCTTGCATTCCTTCGAAGAACTTTCCCACATTGCTGCGGTTCCTTTTTATTGCCGCATGGGTTGCTCTGTAGTAGCTCTCGCACTGCCACTCCACAACATCACCAAAGACTGGCTGAAGGAATTCATCGCACCATCTTCCACCTTCGGTGGTTGGAAACAATACTGTCCCATGATGTTTGCGAATGAACACATTCAGTGGATGCGCAATGTATTGAAGTGCATCCTCAAAGGCAACACTAAGGTCAGACACAACAATGGCTCGAATATCTGCAGGGTTTGCACATGCAGCCAAGATTGCCCTTTCACACATGTCACCTGTTTCAGGCTTTTCACTGTCAAAGGCAACATGCACTACGCCACAATCCTTGAAAAAAGCAGGATCACTTCCCAGCAATGCCTCGGTCATAAAATTCTCTTCTGCTGAAAACATTCCAAAGCCATCCACCAATAAGACCTTCCCGCTTGAAGCTTGTCTTGGGCTGTTGATGATTTCATTAAGGGAAATAAGGTGACATTCCTTCGCCAGAATGGTTTTTCTGTCATTCACTCTGTCCAGAAAGAAGAACTCCACACCCCACCTGCCATCCTCGTTTTTCTCCACAAAAATTCGCCCTGTGAAGCCATTGTATTGTGGTTTGCTGGCTAAACCCTTGATCTTCACATAGCATCCAACATGGAAGTCACTCATGATGCGTAAAGTTCCACGAGCTGTGAAGCTTCCCGCCAGGCTATCGCAAAATGAATGCTATGCTCAGAATCTATGCATCCTATGTGTGTGTGTGTGTGTGTGCATAAAGTTGAGCCAATCAACACTCAAATCGCTTTGTTTGAACACTGTCTACATCTGTGTCTTGAACAGAAATGACATGAAAGGACACTCGCAAGCTCGGGTACTTAGGTGCGCCTTAGCCTTAGCCGTATATAACATGCTTATTTTGTGATCCATAAATCTTTCGAGACATAAAAAGCTGCCGTACAAAATTGTCCAAATGCATATCCCGTTTTATATGTTCAATGTACTTCATAAAAATAGTATCACTATAGATTCTATGAAATCTTCATCACTGTGTTCCAAAAAGTGACAAACATCAAAACAACCAGCTGTTGGACTTGGCTGCCTCGACCTGAACCTACCCATCAATCTTGCCAGGGAGGACCATTGCTTCCAATAGTTCACCGTTTTTGTTTCAAACCTCGTCGCAAAAATCCATGAAAATGCGTGGAAAGTTGAAAACAGATAGCTGCTTGGCTACTATTACCAATCCCTGTAGGTTCACTTCAATCACCATAACTTCGAGGTTCCCTTTGAATTGCTATACTGCCTACAAAATGTGAAAAGTACTGTTGATGGCTGAAATCCTGCACCAGTTGATAGGTAGTTTATCCCATTTTTTATTAGGGTTTCATATATCTCCGGTGGTTAGCCAGATTTCAGCAAGATTCGATTCGTTGACTTCACTTGTGATCTCTGGATCCCAGACTCAAGTGCCACTTGCGACAGTGAATTCCTCAGATGAAGCGGTGTCTTTTTTTTTCAGGTGAAACGGCTATCCACTCGTAGATGTGTCATTAAATTCAAACCTTGAACATCTGCCTATTTCCCCAACTTCTGTATGAACACCTGACTTTGAAGTGTCCTGACAAATTCAAGGACATCAAAATGGAGGGACCGATGGTAGGGATAGTAGCAAGTCCTCATGCAAATCATGCAAATCCTTCCAGTTGATTCGTTCACGTTGCGGAAATAATACAAGTAATGCTGGATACCTGCGTAGCTACGCGAACAACTGAAAAGTTTCAACCTTTTGTCACTCTTTTGACCGGACTTGGCAAAAAACAAAAACTTTGAGATGCCCACGTGAAGGACTCGTCACTACCAAAGACAATGATGACCTTCAAAGATTGGTTGGTTGCTGCAATGTGGGACGGGATGATCTTTTCACGATGTTTTTTCATTGGAAAGAAAAACTTTGAGATTTTATGAGCAGCTACAGCAAAAAGCTGGGGAGATTTTGTTTTGGAGGTTCTCCTTCACCTGATACCACCGTGTTTGCAGCCGAGTCCGCAACTGGCTCATCTGCCACCAAGAAGGGTGTCTCTTCAATGACTCGACGAATGGGCATGTTGGTGGTCACACGCCTGCCATAAAAGTTGCAACTCTTGAAACCACCACTTGGACCCTTGGTTTTGCTGTAAGCTGCAAAAAGTACCAAGCTCGGCACCATGTAAGCTTAGGACCACCTTGAAGCTGAATGGTTTCAGCAGAAATTACCGGTGAAACACAAAAGTCAAATAACCAAAAAAGTAACTCAACACCTCTAACCTTCATAGAAAGGTGTTCCTTTTTTTGAAGGCTATGAACTTCATCCAAGCAGCAAAAGCGAACGTGTTGAGAGCCACGGGTTTGATATCCATCTGTGGAGTTGTACCTGGAGAATAGATTCAATGCGCAATTGGCGTGTTGAAGTGAATGCTGCCATTTTATTCATAATGTACTGAGTAAACAAAAAAGAGAAAAGGAAGAGGACAAAACAAATGAACAAATGCCAATCACATGCCCAAATGATGATCTTTCCAACGCAAAAATGATTTTTGCCAAACGTGTGCTTCTTGATGTTCCAATATAAAACATATGTTTTTTTGTCACACAAATCCTACCGCGAATCACCAAAAACACGAATCAACGCGCACTGGAAGGTGGGTCTGATACGGATGGAGATACGTGGATCACCCTGACAACAGGAATCTCTTCCAGTCCAAACATTGCAACATTGGAAAGCAGAAGCTAAAACCATGAAATTTCACATGTATTCCATCAATATCCATAATATTAGTTTGTAGTAATTATTCCATATTCCAAGAATTGCGACCCCTAGACTCACCTAGACAATTACCAAACTTTCTTTTTTGGGAAATTTCTTCAAACTCTCCAATCATGGCCCCCATGATTAGCAGACCTAAAATCACCCATCGAATCCCCGCACCTTCAAACGTCGTACCAGCCGTATGAGCTGAAAAGGTCGAAAAATCCGATCCTCGGGGTGAAAGGCGCGAAACGCACATCGGATCCCCGGCGTTTTTGTGGTTTTTGTATAGCCAAGGATCATAGTGAATAAAGCGCGGCGCAAAGTCCCGAATCTCAACCTGAGGTTCAAACAAAAAAACACATGCCTCCACACCAAAAAAACACACACACAAAAAAAAAAACGGGTTTTATATGGCTCTGTACTCAATCGGCCACCAGCTATATAGGTCATGGTGTTTTTTGGTGATTAGTATGAATAGCAGCTCGCAAACCTGAGACACTGACCACATCATCTTTGCTAGTACTCAACTTGGTGATGAGTACAGTACTGGCACCTGCAGCACTTCCAACGTCGAAAAATGTTGGAAGTAACTCTTAGGGAAATCTTCGAAGCCACCATGGAATCTCGGATGTTGGTTGAAACATCTCGCAATTCATTGCCATGATCCTGAGATGGCCAGAATGGCAACTAAAAAGTTGGGCTTTTCTTAAGATTGTGATTTATTGGTTTATGTGAGGGTTATGCGTTCTGTTATCTTTGTTTAATCATGGCTGACCTTATCCCCCCGGGCAACATCACCTTCATAAAGCTGTTCCGAGTGATGAAAGTCCTCCAAGACCACATCGTAGAAGCCTGTCCTGGAGATTTTTCTGGCTTCAAACATGGCTTCTCAAAAGTTCCTAAGTAGTACAAAAACATACGCTCCAGGGAATTAACATATCCTACCTGGGGAAAAGGAAAATCATCTCCAAAAGTGCCTTTCTATGGGATATGTTAGTTCCCAGGAGGGTATGTGTTTTCTGTTTTAGGTGGATTGCAAGTGATTGCAACTTCTTGTTTGTTTTTGCATATTTCAAGTCACTTCAGTCGAAAAAGATGTTAAGTTGAATCCAAGTCGACTTGTGACATGTCTGAGCTTCGATCTTGTCAGAGTCGTTGTTGACCAAGCAGTTGAAAACGGGATCACCTCACTGCAGATCTGTCAATCAAACACTGTCTTGTTTAAACGAAAAGTTTCGTGCTAAGATGTGATAAGAAAGTTGTGGGTAGCTCAGGTAGCTCCTCAGTTCCTGGTTATGAAGGGATTTTAGATAGCCCCAAGTCCTTAGCTCACTTCCTGGCACTAGATTGGGATCCTTTAGTTACTTTTCCCTCACCATTTTCCATCCATGTCATGGCCAATTTGGAATGTCAGCGACTCACCATAAAAGTTAGGGATACATGGGCGTGTCTTGAAAATTCATGACATGGAAACTCTTTGCTTTTCTGCAGCAATTCACCAGCCATACGGAAAGTTCCCGTAAATTCTGTCACTGTCAATCCAACTGTTTTTAGCCTTTTAATTTAGTCAGGAAACTATCCATTGTGGAATGCTGGAATGTTCGGAAATTGCGATAGTGGCTTTTAGGGTAAAACATACAAAACAAACAAAACCAACAAGACTAGACTATGCAAAATGAAACTATAAATCATAATAGAGGCCAAAAGTGAGACAAATCATATTGCAAATTCAAATAAAACACAAAGACAGAAAGAAGAAGGACAAATGATTGAACGCAATCTTGGGTTCCAACATTCTATCCAACATCCATCCATCTCCGACACCTCCGACATGCAAGAGGTTGACCGGGTGACCCCGACCACCATAGGTGTCCATGCAACACCATACGAAGCGTCCCGTCTCATCTACCAAGGCACCAAACCTCCGGAAAAAACAATTTTTCGTTTGGATGGGTTTTTGTTGCTTAAAGAATATGGGCGTTTCCAAAAGTAGGGGTACCCCAAAATGGATGGTTTTAATGGAAATCCCTTTAAAAATGGATGATTTGGGGGTACCACTATTTTCGGAAACATCCATATGTTGCTTGTTGGTTTTCGTTTGTTGGTTGGACTTTGGCTATGTTTTTGTTGTTTGGATCTGATGGAACCGGTTCCGGCTCACATTTGTCACAAAATGTCACATGTACACACATGTCACATCAAATCCACCTCACAAAGGATAAAGCTATAGCCCCGTAATTTGAGCATATTTTCTGAATGTCTAAAAAAGATTCGGATTAGTCGCATAAAAGTTTGATATCTCAACGGTTTCAACGCTTCACTGAGACCCCCCACATGCCATTGCCCACCACTGCCAGGTCAATCGTCGACATGTGGCCATATGGTACCCACTGAAGAGACCCACCGTCTCTCCAAGTGTCTTATGCTCGTTGAGTCGCCAAAAAGAGCCAAACATTTTGCTGGCTATGCTGTGCAACACTGTAGCAGACTGGACATCCACTTTGGTCAACTTAAAGGTTGTAAGTTGTGTTTTTCCTTGACCCAAAAATTAGGTCGACCCAAAAATTAGGTCAGCCAGATCTGATCGTCATCAAATCATTTCTTTTCTGCAGATGTGTTCTCAACCAAATCATCTTACATGTCCGAAAGTTAACGAGTTAGATAGGGTCCTTTGAAGGCAACCATCGAATCCAGCCCCCATTGCTCACTGACATGTCCACCTTCCTTCCCATGGAAAGCCATGGGAAAATCGGTGCAAACCGCACCGGAAGCTGAGCCGAGGACAACAAGGTTTTTTCAAACGTCCCAAAAAAAAAACGTCCAGATTCGGAAAAAAAAAAGGACCAAGGGATGACTTTTTTTGGAACATCAAAGTTCCGAAAAAAAAAAAAAAAAAANTGAGGGTCTTTTTTGGAATCAATTCTTTCCCCTAAAACCCCCCCGGGTGATTTCCGATGGCTTGGGTTTCTTTTTGGTTTTCGGCGATCCGCCACGTTTTAAAACTCTTCCCATATCCAACCCATCGGCGACATGGCCAACCACCAGGGCCTGCTTCTGAGCTCGTTTGGAGCCGGGCCACCATTGCACTGATCTCAGCAACATGGGATGTTGTGTCCATCTGATTAGGTCATTGGATATCTATCTGAAATGGAAAAGAACCCCAGAAAAAGGATGGCAACGTATAATTCTATCATAATATGCGCAATACTAGAAGATTTGCTTTTTTTTCCCTGCCAGGCAATTTCTGGGGTTCATCGTGTGGCCCTATGCAAAAGGACCATGACAAACATCCATCCACAAAAACAAATGAATACACAAGTATGAAAAAGTGGTGATGCTCCAGTGCTTTCCAGTCATCAATATCATCCTCATGGTCGGACATCATAGTTCTTTTTGTTTGATCCTGTTTACCATCCGAAACGTTTTACGAAAAGCACCTGAACTGAGGCTGTTGAGGAGGTGTCGGCTTCTCACCCAAAATCACCTCACCACAGGGGACCCCTCGACTCCACCATCTGAAAGGTCAACAAACTCAAAACTCACTTTTTTTGACTACACCCCCGAAAACTAACATGTCCCCTAAAAAGGGACTATTTCAATAGGAAATACATCTTCCAACCATTGATTTTCAGGGGCTATGTTAGTTTTTGGGAGTGTGAAATCAGCCAAAAAAAAAAGGCCAGCCTTTCGATTCAAAACTTTTTCCGGAAAAAAAAAAAAAAAAACATCCACTGCCTGGTGACAGTTGCTTCCAGAACGACCAAAGGAAGAGACGCCATAGATCTGGGCATATCCTGAACCAGCAGGTTTCCCCACTGAGCCCCTCAAGAATTGGTGAAGTTGAGGTTCAAACATCATGGCCAGTTGTGTTTAAAATAGTGTGGGTTTTCCAGTAGAAAAACTATTCAAAAAATTCAGCTGGATCCTGGATATAATACATTAAAACAAGCAAAAAAAAACAAGATTACTTTGAATTCTCCGGAAATTCCATAGCCAATTTCCACTGACTTCACCTTGCATCTCTTTTTTTCACTGACTTCATCCATGCCTCGAGCTTCAGTGGCCTCCGTGAGAAAAAGCATTCGCCTTGGCGAAGACTAAAAATGGTCGCGTTTCTTTTGGGATTCAACGGCAGAAGGGATGCACTTTGATCTTTAATGTCGATTTTTGATCGTTTTCTTCCGATAGGCAAAGTTTTGCAACTTTGAATTCAAGAGAAAGAAGTCGTTGTTCGTCAGCGCGACACACTGGTACACTGGTAAGGGCCATGTCAACAAATGAAACTTCTGGGAGAACCTAGCTGCCAGCAAATCACCCCGTTAAGGCCACTACAAGGCTCGCTGCTGATCATCCATGTCATCAAGTTGAGCATCCATCATCTGCGGAAAGTTTTCGCAGTGCGAAAATCACTAATTACTATCGAACCAATAAGAGACTCAATCGCAAAACAAAAATGAAAACAGCTGAATGATTGGATGTGATACAAATCTGATTTGCTTGTATTTTACTCATTTTGTTGCGGTGTTGCATGGTTGGAATTATCTGTAATGCTTGGGATGATGTCCGACTTCCAGCCTCACGCAAGTGGATTTGCGGACCATGAACTCCATGTTCCTCAGCATGGCGATAAGTCCTATCATCATCCTGTGATTCCTCGTATTTTTTCATACAAAATGACAATAAAAAATCAATGTCCTACAACGTTGCAGGGGGTTTGGCAATGGGAATTGAGATTTTGGCAATGTGCATAGCTGATTTCTAGTGTGAGCACAAGGTACGACTCAAGTCAAACAAAGCCATCAAAGCCCTCATCAGCTGCAAGGAAAGAAATCTTTCTCAAATTGCATTTACATAGTCTTAACCATGATACCTATAGGCCCAATCTGCTCATCACCAATCTTACACCATCTAAAAAACCCATGAATCCGTGACTGGCTGAGGCCCGGGCCAACAGAATCGTGAACCTCTGACATCAGAATCAGATCGTGAAGCTTGCAAAAACTTGTTGAGTGATCTTAGCTTAAAGGTTCACCCTTACCTGTTTTTTCTTACGTCATTTTGATCCTCCAGTCTTTGCTTGTGAATGCCTCCCATCCCCACCCAAATGCAGCCTGGCAAGTCCGACTAAACCACTGGGTGCGCCAAGTTGTCCGAAGCAAGCCTGGTCTGGTTGGTTTGCTGCGATAATTTCTGCTAGATGCATGGGTGAGTTGTGTGCTTTATGTAGATTATGTATGATGGTCAGTGATGATCTTCGAATCTTAAAGTCTATTTCATGTGATTGAGCCTCAAGCCCTGTGACACTTCATCACCCCCTAAAATGCTTCATGTGTCCTCACACAGCTGGTTGAAAAAATGCAAGAAGCGCACTTGGCTTTTTCTAAGCTGTAATAGCATAGCACTGTATAGATACCCGTGCCAAGTGCACATGGGACTGGATACCTTTGGGATTAAACTTGATATCACGACCCGTTCAACTGGTCACTTCTTGGTCACTGGTTGCATCCTCAAAACCTGCGCGTCGACTTGCACGCCAAAGGATTTCAAGGCTGCCGGCTGGTCATTTAAACCACCAGCTCGGTAATACCTTTTGCCTCAGTGCACTCATCTTGAATAATCTTTGACAAGTCCTCCACATTCTTTCCAAGAGCCTCCTTACATTCGCAGAGATTCAACAAGACCTGGGAAAATTTCATGTTGTAGCCATTCCAACCACCAGTGGCATGATGACTGGCAGATACAGGACAGTGCTTATGAACTTGTTGAGCCAACATGGAATGGCATTCCATATCCTTCAACTCAGATCGATCACCCAACATCTTTTCCTGACATTTTGGGCATTCTCCACACGCCTTCAAGCCAATCTTGGCAAAGAGTTGGTCGTCCTTCTGACGGTCCTCAACGATGCGCACCAAACGTGTCCATGCCTTGTCCTTCATTTCATCATTGGCATTTTGCCAGGCCCAATAGGCTTGGGAAACATAGATATCCCTAGCATCCACACTTCCGGCAGCACTTGGTGCCACTTCATTCATACCTTCCAGTGCCATCTCAATCTTGCCAATGGCTTCATTCTCGAAAGATTTGTCACCAAAGCTGCAAACGTGACTCTGGTTGGTGCGCTTCGTAACGGAAGCAATTTGATGTTTAAAGGTCTCAGATGCGAATTTGCCCAAATCATCATCTTCCATCCAGCTGACGGAGAACAAATCTCCCAGGCAGGAACCAATGTTCTTTCCCTTTACCATGGCAGCATCGCCACAGTAGGTACCCCAAGAGGATTCCTGACCATTGGATGCAGTAACTGCAAGAATCTTACCATCTTTCTGGAGATCTGGGAACATGGAACCACTTTCACATGCTTCCATATAGAACACCAGCTGTTTAAACATCTTTTGACTCTGCATTTTCTTCAGAGTCTGGGATAATTCCTTCACATGCAAGAAGGGGCCATTGGGGAAGGCAACGATGCCAACACCTCCGTGATCCACAAAATTCACGAAAACAGTGTCTTCCTCGGTGCTCTTCAGAATCTTGCCTTTGGCACCAGTGGTGTTGCCTGTGAGGACATCCAAGAAAAGTTGGGCCGTCACAATGTCACCAGCATAGTCAACTTTGCATCCCTTATAGACATCTGGTGAATTATTACCTGGTTTGTTGAAGAGCTGTCCTGGGAAGGGATTCTCAGAATCCTTGGCAACATCATCCTGCATCATCAGGATGATATTCTCAGCCTTCACACCACTGCGAAGCATGATTTGGTATGCATGGCATGCATCTGCTTGATGACGATAGTTCATAAAACCTTGAGAGCCAGCAGCAATCACTGCCCACTTCTCTGCTAAGGCAGAGGGAAGAAGCATCAAAAGGACAACTTGAAGAAAAGCCATAATCGCAACCTAACTTCTCAGAAATCTCTTTTGGCGGCACACTTGAGCAATTGGTGGCTATTCCGTGCTTTGAATCAACGATGGAAAAATCAACGTTGTTGTTCCTGTTTCACTGCAAGCATTTCGTCCCACATCCCACAAGCTACCGACCCAAAAACTCCGCCTTCGATGAGGAAATCACCACCGATTGAGCTTTGTCGTCCTGAGAAATTTGAGAGTCACACGGGATTGCGGCACGGCATGTTTGACAATCTTTGGCCACTCGAAATGTCCAGTTGAGGTACATCAAAACAAAGCCTTGGCGAAAGTATCATGATTTACGTCACTTTGACAGTCTTGCGAAGGATGCAATGTCGAAAAATTCGTTGCTTCAATCATTGATTTCCAAGTTTTTGCATCACCCTGAACGTTCAATCACTCAGAAGCTCCCAGGGGACTTTTCGCTTCAGTTCGAGATCATTGGCGGATGTGGTAAGTATGTCATATTGTGACGGTACCTGCACCATCCTGCACCCACAAGAACACGTGACACGAAAAAAAATCGATGAGAAATGTTTCAAGAACTCTTGGAATCATGGACACTTGGGTAACTGGCAACTGGATAACGCATGTGGTGCTGACAGGTACCGCGGCATGACACCGACTCAACCGTTGGAATATGTACAAATCCAAACGTGCCAAAGAGAGTGGAAACGTATTGGCTCTTTTTGAAATGATCCTTCTCTCTCATTCCATCATTTTTTCAGCCACTTGAGGTTCAAAACTCGAAATGGAGGGATGGCGAACCCCGCACCGTTTCCACATATGGCCATGTCACTTGGAGAGAGATCTTAATGTAGTTTTCGAGACATGCCATATCTCGGTAGGGAGCAAGTTTTGCAGCCTACATGTATTTTTTTCCTACAGGTTTTTTAAACAAACAAAACATATAAGCACATGTGTACCGCCCGTTATGAGCCACTTTGGGCTCTGGGATCACAAAGTACATCGATGGCGGCCTGTGCCCAAGGCCGGACTCGTTGGTACATGGAAGTCACAATTTTGGATAGGGATCTGGAAAGTTACATTCGTCAAAATCTGGTAATTGCTGTTATTTTTCCTGAAGTTGAACCGAAAACATGTAGACCTTGCAAGCCAAGGTCATATACATAAGATATCCTTGTGGAAAATTCCTAGTAAAGGCCTTTTCATCTAGCTTCCCACAAAATCTTTTCCTGCCCACAACACTTCGACAACGAGGTGCGCTCCATTGATTTTGGGTTAGGGAAGCCGCTCCTAACGTCCCTCCAGCATTTTTGTGGCATATTTTGAATCTCTCGCACAAGGTGTCTCTTTGGACAAGGAAAACATAAGCATCTCTCTATGTAAATCGTTGTTATAAATCTATGTTTGTACATCCGTACATCCTGTCTGCAAATCTAAATACATCCAAACTTCAGCTTCTCACACTGAATTAGTGACAACTTCGGTGAGACATGCTGCAGGCCGGACATCGCCCCCGAACGAAGGCCAGCGGCAGGCCACTCTTTCCCGGTCCGTCGCCAGGAAAGTGCATCCGTGGCCGTTTCGTTGGGTTCTGCTGGGGGTACACCAGCATACCACGCCTCCGACCAGATTGGAGAACATGTTTTCTTCTTGTACGTCTTTTCTTTCACGAATTTAATTTGGACATGTGCTTTTTCATTAATTCAACTCAAACGCAAAAATCAAAAGTTCGGTTGAATACAAATACAGACGAAATAAACTCTAAAAATCATCCATCCATGTTTTTTCTCAAAACCATAGTTTTTCCCCCATGGTTTTTGTTGTTTTGGTGGGAAAAAATTGCTCGTTCACTTGGTAAAATTTTCCAAGGCACACATAGACCTTCTCCACTGAACAACTTCGAAGCTTCGACGCTGTGAGTGCCTGATAATCGGCGCCCAGCTACCAGGCCCATCGTTTGGGGTAAGGAATAAACACCCTCCCAACCCGGGATGTCAGTCAAAACCAGGATGATGAAACCAAGTTTTGGTCGTTTTCGTTTCGGGAATCCCAACATAAACGTTGCGTTGCCGCTGTTAATAGGTGGGTAGATTCAAGACTATAGTGATTATCCCATCGCATTATTTGGCTATCCATGAGAATCTGACATTTTTTCAAGGCATCGTTTAATAAAAATGTCGTTCATCAATGGTTTATCATCGACCTATCATGCTGAATAAGAAGAGTTTCACGGTTTCACTATGAATTGTTGGGCACGATAGTAATCTCCTTTGGACTGGTGCAACTGGGTAAACTGTAGACATGTCGAAAACATACAGCTGTAAAGAGTTTTCTCAATAAGGTGTTTACAGTAAGCTGTTTCTGGTGTATTTATACCACCTCGTTCACTCTAGCTTCATTTTGCTTCGGCAACTTGAAACAATCTCGACTTTGACGACTTCGCACCACGCTCAATATAGATTACTGTGTTGAATGGTTTTGTGCATTTATTCTTGCAGCATTTCCGGATGCTCTGACATGATCTGACCCCAAGTATCAACTTCAGATCCTCTCCTTCCTTTTTCTCACAGCTTCATCTTTTCTCATTCACGCGTTCTTGGCACAACAAGTGTGAAGTCCACAACATCAATCGTCTGACAAGAGAGGTCTGTCTGTGGCCTACTGTCACCCACACGAGATTTCTCAAGAAGCTGATGAATACGTTTCTCTCGTCGCGCCAAGCAAGTTTGCTCATCCCATGGACATGTGAAATTGTAAAAGATGTCAAATTCATCCCAAATTTCATCATCTGTGTCGATAGGACTCTCAGAGGCCAGCCATCCTCCATGGAAGAAGTGATAAACGACAATGTCTTCCTGTTTACCAGCCCATCCTGAAGTTGCCAATTTCCGTGAGGATGAAAATTCCACCCCCGGCTCCAATAAGGACCATTGAAGTTTGGGTCTTTCAGGAAGAAATTTCACCAAAATTTCTTGTTTCACCAACCACTGAGATTGAGATCCAATTGATTCAGATTTTTGTAAAGGTTCTTCACCCAAAAACGCCGATAAGGCTTTCTGTGTGATACCGTGTGGAAAGGGATACTCATAGAGCCATCCCAACAAAATTCGAGTGAAGTCACGCATGGCCTTGGTGTTTTTGTAGAAGGCAAAGGCGTTACAAATGCATGCATCACCAAAGGAGCCACCCACCAAGAACTCCGGAATTTCAGCTCCATAGCTTTCCAGCTCCATTACCAACTTGGCAGTGAGATTCTTGAAAGGATATATATCAAAATCAATGACAAATGCATCAACCCCAAGGTTGAGCAATGCTAAGGGAATGGTATAGCGATGAAGCCCCGTTTTAGAGCTTAACAATACGCAACATGCTTCTGGAACACCAGAGCAGACATCATAGGCATCTTGATCGCCACAAAAAATCAGCAGATTAGTTAAGCCAAGTTGATGAAATCGATGGATAAATGCTGGAAGCCATCGGATATAATCCTCGCCCCATACGTAAGTTGCATAGGACAGCAGACGTTTTTCCCCTTTCACCCAATAGGGCTGTGCACCTCCTGAAAGCAGAGCCTTTGCTACGGAACGCAAGGCAGTACTTGCAGTGCTTAAGGTAGAAATCTCTGGATGAAGATCAAGCATCAACTCATCCTGATGAAAATCCAAATCAAAAACTGTACGATGATATTGACACACATGTGGTAGTAAAATGCTTAAGAACCATGAGGAACCTACAAAATGCCAGGGTGAAACTGTTGCCAAATAAGGTTTTAAGATCTCCGCATAGGTGAAATAGGTTCTTGGCTCGGTATGCCAAGCCATTGATGTTTTGAGTAGAATCATAGCAGTCCAACCCAGAAAACAGGTTGGATGAAAGTTGTTGGTAGTGAGTTGTTCCCATTCCAAGTCTTGAATCTTCGGATGCAGAATCCAGTTGGTCAAGTTTTTTACGAGCGGTTCACCATTGTCAATGGCGATGTTCAAATCTTTCAGAAATCCGGACCAAAAATCGTCGTCCTGACAGTTCAGCATGCTATCATGTTGGATGGAATACCAGAACTCACTGGTTCCATGTGTACCCCTTTCATAGAGAAAGACCATCTTTTGCGTATTTCTCAGGGGCCAAGCAGAAGTCAGCAAAACTGCCAAAGGGATTTCCTTGCGAAACATCCGTTCCATGACAAAGTCAGCTACCCCGGCACATTCCTGAATCTCCTCGTCATCATGATTAAACAAGCAAATGCCAAGACTGAGAGATGCCAAAAAAATGGTGCCTAAAGGACATTCCTGAAAAAACACTTCACGAAGTTCTGGCATCTTCATACCAGAAGCAATGTCAGACATGTCGTGCATAAGTGTCACTGAATCAAAATCAACATTTTCCACAGCAATCTCACGGAGATTGTTCCAGTTGATCATGCCATTCACATGGCGACATTCCCAATCTCTCAGCTGCATAGTGACATCTCTCCCAAGTTGTGCAACGATCAATGGATATGCCGCCACCAAGCATATGGAAAAACGCCATGGGAAAGGCATATCTCATGCTGAAATCATGGCCACTCATAAGTAACTTCACAAACAATTCTCTTGGGGTGAAAGGATGAAATGATTCATTTCTGTTTGTAGTGAAAATGTCGGAGTCAAAAAAATGCAATGCCTGTCATCTCTTTGGAAGCCCAATTTTTGTTCCAAATATCTAATCTTCACCTTGACACTTGTGCCTTCAACCAAATATAAAACAATCGCTGCTAAACATGACCCACTTGGATCCATATTTCCCCCTTGAGTCGGAGAAAAAGCTTCAACCAGCTCCAAATCCCCGAAGAAACACCAACATCTCCCAACTGGAAAGCATTGCCTCAGCATTCTCCTTGCACGAAAGGATGACGAAATCTGCTTCTTTTCCAAGCTCCAAACTTCCAATGCGCTCCTTTTTGTGTGGGGCGGAAGTCAACCGGCCACCAACAAAAAGGGGAGGTTGAAAAATTCAGCGCACATATTTTCTGAAGTCAAGAGTTTAGGATTTTCAGAACCCCGCCACCCCAGTGTACCAAATGGCATCAAAAACATGTTTTTTCAAAATGACAGAATCACTACATAGATCTACATAGATTCTTCTCTTTGCTCCTTCTTTTATTCAGAGACAGAAATATTCGGAACTTCCAATTGCTGACGTTGGCTCCTCAGCGCGTGCTGCGAAGGCTGCCTCGATGGTGTACATGGACAAGGCTTCTGCCAAGGTCATTTGCTCAGACGAAAAGAGCGCATGCTCCATGGCCTAAGGACGCCACAAGCGCAAAACATCCACAGCTGCATTCGATATAATGACTATGAAATCGTCAAGAAACTTTTTTTTTGGAACCTTATCCATAAGGAGTCTTTTTTTGGTAAGTTTTGAGAAAAGACATGATATATTTTTTTTTCGAATCACTCTTCAAAAAACCACCAAAAAAAAAATATCCACCGGCCAATCGGGCTGCCATTTTGGTGCCGCCGCGTCACGTCGGCCATACCGATCAAAGGCGTTGGTGCTTCGACGGGTGCATCGCTGCCACCAGCCACGTGCACGCCCGCTTTCATCAAGGTGCGCCAAACATAGGCGTAGCGGAAACGTTCGGTGCCTGGATAACAACAACAACAACAACAACAACAACAACAACAACAACAACAACAACAACAACACGCAATATCATTAATAAACCTAGAATCCGTTGTTGTAAAAGCACATAACTAGTCTAAGATGGTCCGCCATAAATATGTCTTGGATGCAGCCATTCCGCCTTCACCAACTCGAGACTTGATGATGGGCAGGTCTGAAGGAACGAACTGTGGCTGAACATTTGCGATTATGCCACCCTTGGACATGCGATCCACCAACTGTTTATTCAAGAACCTTAGATCTGCCAACAATGTCAAGCCCAAAGCAAGCTGACAATGCCTGAGTTTTACGAGCTTCAGCAGATGAAGATTCATCATCAACCAAATTTCGTCGAAATTTCATGATCTATAAAAAGCTGAACAGTGGTGTTTTAAAGTCTTAATAGATAAAACTCCATTAAAACCAGGTCACTGACAATGCGTCAACACCGGTCTTTCGGAAGATGGCATAATTTTCTCAAAGACATCGATCAACTCCGATGCTGCACGATCACCAATAGCATGAGCTTCTACACGAAAACCATGTTCTTTCAAATGGCTCACAGCCTGGCGATTTGATGCAGTGAAACCGGTGAAACGGGTGGCCTGGGATTGAAACCTCAGGGCCTAAGAGGTTTTTGCAACCCAATGTTACCTTTACATACCACTGTGCAGTGCAGGTGAGATTTTTTCACTGTTGCGAGTGGTTTCATGTACCTGTCGATTGTGGTCTTTGTTGAACCCAAAAAAAAGCCTTGTTGACTTTCCTTGCAACGTAAAAGGAAACAAGCAGTACCATCTACTATTCCGAACCACATTCAGATTCCAAATAGTACCAAGAACGCAAAAATAAGAAACGATCTCACAAATACCTCACATAAAACTAAATCTCTACAACACAATTTTGTGGCACCTTGGTAATCTCCTCCCCAGTCATTTGCAGAACTCCCATATTTTCAGGATCATCTGCATAGGGTTCCAACATTGCCGCTGTCTTTGCTCCAAGACCACCATCCGTCCAAATCTTCGCTCGGTCACAAGACACCAAGCCAGAAGAATGCATCTGGAGTTGATCCGGGTTGATGAAAAAACTGCTTGGAAAACCCACAGATGTTGATGAATTTTGTTTAATGGGTTTGATGTTTTTTTCCATCTGGTTTGATAGGCTTTAGTAAGGTTAGTTTTTGATGGAACAAAATCTAACTAGACCATGCTATACCCACATGAAATGTCAATTCCTCAGAAAAGTCATAGAAGTAGAACGTTCCCCCAACCCAAGTGGGATGAAATTCTGGATAGTTTTGTTGGTTGACTGCCAAAGAATCCCAAGGTGGCATGGCAGAACAACCATCCGGTTGACTTTCCAAAACTACATTTGATCATCTAGGATACCTCAAATGTTCAAATGGATAAGGTATAAGGGTCAAGACTCTGCATTTCGGACCATGAAAGTTTCCCCCCCAAAAAAAAACCTCCCAAATCAATCCAAATCATGTATTCAATAAGAATTATGTTGGCATACTAAGATGTGCTTAGAAACATGGGGGGTTAGCTCCATAACTCCCTATTATGAATGGATTTTAGATAACCCCAGCTCCAAATCACCCCCCTTCCAACCACCTTATTGGCACCTCCTTGGCTTTCGGTGCGATATGACCTACATCTTGCCATGCGACGGTCAGGAAGACACGACATGGTAACTTGGACTCATCTGCCAAACTGCAATAGGCTTCCCAAGGCCTCACGGATGCGAACATCGATTTGATCATTTGATCCTTTGCTATAGAGGTTACACCCCCTGAAAACTAACATGACATTGGAAAAGTCCCCATGTTCAATAGGATATACGTACATCTTCAAATGGTGGATTTTCCATTGTCATGGTTGTTTTCGGTGGGGTAGGTTTCTGACAAAATGATTGCTAGATTCTGGATCAAGCAAAAGGAATTTTACTCCCAATCCTTCTTGTGAAGTTTCGTTCCTTCACCAGCCATCAAAGGAGTGAGGTGATTTTCCAACATGACGTGCCCACAAATCCAAGGATTCATAATCAAACTTCAGGCATGACGATGATTAGAAAAAAACATAGAACACCTCGCCTTAACACATCTTTTTCGAGTTCCTTCCCCGCAAAAAAAAAGGATTAAAAAAGTCGTAAGACTACACTAATTTATTTTTGATCTGCCACGACGACACTTCCATCCCTTTTCCGGAGTCTCCGACCTCGAAATACCCCCTAAGAGTTTGCTGTCGTTGGATTGGACAAAAGTCACACCGTTCCTTTGGGAGAGAGAAAGTGACTTCACCGGTGAACGAATCCGAAAGATCTGAATTTTTTTTTGATGATTCCGCTAGGTTTCCAAGAATGAGAATCCTCATTCAGACTGGAAAATTTGGGTGGGAGAATGTCTGATTGAATGAAGCAACAAGTAAAGTACGCAACCCTCATGTAATGTTGATTGGATCTTTTGCAGTAACATGTTAGGCCCCAAATCCTTAAACACGACCTGAAGCTGCTGAAAAATTACAACCCTAATTTGATGACCATTTGCAGTCTCAAATGAGCCGGTTTTTTTCCTTCAACAAACACAACAAAATATTAGTTTGAAAAAATACGATCAATTTTTACAAGGTGCTCCACACAAAGTGTTAGACCTCGCAACAAGTAATCCTTCTGGACTTCAAAGGACTCCTTGCCGGGTTTTTTGAGATGTTTCAGGTGTTTCAGGGTCCATTGGTTCAATCACTAAAATTCATTGAAAAAACATCGAAGTATTTAGATCTACAATGTTGTTTACAAATTACCCAACAATATTCAAACATTTTCTTCACGAACATAAGTTGTTTACAAATTATCCAACAATGTTCAAACATTTTCTTCACAAAAATAACAGATTATTTTTTTCTGGCAAAGGAGAAAGGGAGATCGTTCTCGGCAAAAAACTCCTCCTTATCCAGGGGTTCGATCAGTTCCAGCGCTTTCTCACGCAAAACACCGGTGGGTTCTCCATCGCGGCGTTCGATCACGCCGCCATCTACATCCTCTCAGAAACACCCATGGCGCGCCGTCAACACAGACCAAATGGTGGAAGTGAATCATTTGAGTTGAAATTTTCATAAATCAAATTTGCTCCGAATGATGTTCAAACTTTTCTGGGCTGGGTTTCCTACACATCCTTTGTTTTGGTTCATCAAATTTGAAAAAAAAACATTTTTCTGAACAAAAAAAAACAACGAAAAAAGTCTCCTTCGTCTCGGCTCCAATGGAACATGCTTTGAGCGCCACGGAGTTCAAGACGGCCACATGGTGACAGCGGCGATAAAACACCGCCGGCTTCTCAGGAACGCATTGGTCCAAATCCCACCTTTCAAAGGGGCTGAAAATCACGGGAATCCGTTGTGCAGTTTCAAGGTCGTGGTGGAAAAGTGGAGGTAAAAATACAAAGATCGAAAATCTGATTGGCATTTCTTGCAAGAGACCTAAACAAGATATGCCAGCATGAATCATGATTTTCATTTATAAGTTGGTTAAATCAAGAAGCAAAATTTGCTGGAAATCTCATAGGTCCGAAGCTATCGGCGCCCAGCCGGGCACTAAACATCTCCATGCTCACAGGTGTGGAGCCCAGCAAAGTATCTTCTTTGTGTCAAGAGTGAAGCAACAAGCAATGACACAACTCCCTAGACAAAGTCACCTCCCCAACACAAGGCATTCGGCAGCAAGTTGGGCCTTTTTGTAAAAGAGTAAGAACCCCAACAGTAAACTGTTTTTTTGGGCCAAAGGTGTTTTGAATGTGATTTGCACTTCAGCAACAAAAACACAAAACAAGATGGACGCTACGATGGAGGCAGTGTGCAACTCTATCAGTTGGATGTTTTCCCACTGCCTCCCTTTCTTTGAAACGTCCAACCTCGAGGGTGTAGTGCCAAGAAGATCCTGGTCCCAACCCAAACCTTCCAAGAAATGGCCATGATTACCACCATTTTCTAGATGTTCTCGAGCTCGTCTTTGGAGCTCTTCAATGGATGAACAACCTTCCAAGTTCACTGAAGTTGTGGCTTTACCAAGTGCAAAGATATGAAGATGACCTTACTCAAAAAGCGACAGTGATTGAAAGGCTGTTTGAGTTGAGGGAAATGATTGAATGATGATTCAAATTGAAGCTAAGATTTCTGTCAATAATCATGTTCAAGATAGAAAGAACAAATTTAGTAAAGCAGAGTCAAACATGTTTCAAGAACATCTTTCCAAACGTTTCTTAATTTCCATACAATAACAAATGCCATGTGACTATCTGCCAATCCAGGTAGTACTGTTCTTCCTTCCAGATCTACTTCTTCCACAGCTTCTTTAAGCATTGGTTCCCCACGTCCAGTTGCTTCAACACATCCATTCTTCACGTGAAGCCAATGATTTTCAATCAGCTCCGGTGACCGACCCGAACTGCAACTCAAGATGTGACCATTTCGTAAACAAAAAGTCGCCATCAGCTGGTTTTGTTCGGCAAGATCAATCAACGCATATTGGGAAAATGTATCTCTAAAGCCCAGGAAAACATCAGGGCCTGAGCACCTGAGAATTTTTGCCCGTGCAGGGTGTGACGTGGCGATTTACACAGAAAAAGCTAAGCAAAACAAAAACATCAAGTGACAGGACATGACAAAAAAAAAACTATACACCTCTCACTCTGACTCAAAAAAACATGACCCACATGTTTTGGACAGTAACACGTATTTTTATTAAGCTTGCTTTAAATCTCTTCCCCCGCGTTTCCGAAACCTGAAAGGCCCCTCGATTGTTTCGTGTTTTGACCTGTGCCACTGCTCGATTCACCAAAGGTGAAGTGGAGCGCACCGCCAAGCGGCAAAGATTTTGCCCCTGAAAGGTCGGCAAGTTGGAAGCTCCCGTTGAGGTTGGGAGAAAACTGCCATAGTTCAGTGTAGATATATATATATATGTATATATATATATACACACAATTACGTATATATGTATATATTATATATATATATATGATTTTTGTTCTTACCTTGGCCCCATAGATTTGATTTTTGGTTAGACAATGATGTCAGGTGACGTTGAAATATCTGCAAATATATGTGTATTATATATTTATGCATGATATGTCCAAATCACAATGTGTTCCAACTGGGTTCTGATGATATGTTCATGCATCTACGAGTACGTATCAAAGAACATAACATTCGAGCTTTTCCAGGTGCCATTGCATGTTCACACCTACATCTTCTGGCATGTTGGAACATCTTCCAGATTGCGTCTTGTTTGCCCGCCACAATGAGGCCCCTAACATCTTTGTTTCGGAAAACATCGATTTTGGTGGGTTCATTTGTCAGCGAGGCCTCTCCAGACTCGGGTAATCCCAGCTCAGCGTGAAGTAGCAAATCAACAGATTCACCTTCACGACACGTGACTGCAAATAGCAGCGAAACAGCATCTGTCGAAATTTGAGAAACTTGAAAATCTTTAAATCCATGGGCTTCTCATGTTGGACTCATGTTGCAGTTCACGAATTGATTCGGATGTTAATTTATGTCGATTCTCGGTCCATGTTGGAGACATCCCGGTAGGTTGCTTATAAGGAACGACATGGGAACCATGACCCGACTCCATGCAGAAATGGCCTGCGGGAGTTTCAGGAAAATTGGTGAATATGAAGCGAAAAACACCAATTGAGGAGCTCTTTTCTATATGATTTCTGGCGATGGTTGAGCCAGATCAGCTCAACGTATAGATTGTATGCAATGGAAAAGCATCTTGGAATGAATCCAAAAAAAACGTAAATCGTTATTGACACAACTTGGATCAATTGGATCTATGATAATCCTGAAGCTCATGTTCCAAACCTGGAGCTTGGAAGCATCCTGCCAACAAAGCTGCACGGAAACCAGCCATGCCTCACAAGGCGCACCAGGATTTTTGATCGCGATCAAACTGGTTCAACTCAGAAATGAAGAGCCGTAAGATTCACCATCCCAAATTCCATACTATTTCTGTACAACTATAACGACCAGTAGCATAGAAAAATGACATTATGTTCCACCACTTTAGGTTGAAATCGACTTTAACGCCACCTGTCCACCTGTCCAATCATCTGTGTCCGTCCTTCAAGTCCCAACCAAAAAAAAGTTGCATACCATCAGATGTTCCGTGGAATTTGATCCTCACACAAACTCACAAAACGTGCGTGTTTTTTTTCATCCCGTTAGTTTTCTGGCAAAAAAATCGTCGGTCCGCCTCGTAAGCACTTCAAAGCACCTCCCATCTCCAAAGCCTCATAAAAGTCCACCATTCACAGTCACATGGTTTTGAAACCCAGTTCCCCTCGTAATTCTCGCCCGCCTGCCAAACATAGAAGGGAGCTGCAGAAGCCAATGATGTTCGTATTTCGCAAACACAAGCCACCTTGACAAAGGTGCGGATGGATGTTTTTTCGAACAAATCGTTGGATTTTACACGATCGAGCTCAATGGGTGGACTCCCTGCGATCAATAGACTTGGAGCCCGGACTTCAGTATGAAGAAATTCCTTGGTGCCATTGATGGATGAACAACCATTTTTTTGTGCATGAATTTTCCCATCAATTTCTTCCCATAATTTTTTCTCTTCAGATTCTTACAAGGAAACCCCTTTTTGGCCAAGAAACAACAGAGTCCCAGCGGCTGGGAGCTTTACTTTCATCCAGAAAGCGACTGGTGAAAGGAATCCGCAAACGAGCCCTGACCAGAAAGCAGCTGTTAATGGGGGGGGAAAATGGTCATGTCCAGTCATACCCAAGTCATAAATGGTCATAGCAGGTCAGTACATTTCCAGTGGCAATGAAATTTGTTGGCGAAAGTGCAGAGATCTTGGACTATCTTTCAAGTGATGATGCTACTTAATTATTCCTCTCCCTAAACAAAAGAGTCCCACTAGTACGATGCATGCAAGTACCTCAATACCTCTTACTTCAACTACAATTGAAAAACACGGTTTTTGGTTGTGGACTTGCCGACTTGCCAAGATTCAATTCATCAGGGGATGAGTTCAACATCTTAATTGCTTCTCTTTGGTCCAGATTCATCTCTCTTGCATGTTAGCCACAAAAGTCCCGTCAGGTTTCCGCCTTAGACTCTGGTTGTCGGGCTGAAGATAAGAGAAATCAACCTGAAATCAGGTTGTTCTGTTTCTTTGCAGGGTGCTCCAACCAACATAAAATATACATCAACATGTGTTCAAAGATTTCTCTAAACAACACTGATGTTACACTCCGATGAACAAGATTTTTGCAAAAACTCACAGTGCCTGAGGACCAATATCATCCACTCCATAGACTTCAAGACTTCCTTGAAAGCGCAAGGCAGTGGTTGGCCATAAGGTACTTGTACCCTGGGCCGACACACGTTAATGCACTGCTTTTTGTCCGTTGATCCAAGGCACGACCCAAAGAAATCTCCAACAAACCCCCCCACCTGTGGTTCCAGCTGCAAACGCCCACGGCGACCTACAGAAATGGAATCTTCAGGAGAAATGGTAACAGTGATATCATATCCAAACATCACCTTGTCACCTTAGTTTTTTGGGGCAGTAAAGAAAGTTCCACGTCTCATCCAAATGGGTAGAAATGATCCATACCATCATCATCATCATCATCATCATCATCATCATCATCATCATCATCATCATCATCATCATCATCATCATCATCAACTGCCCAGCTATGATTTACCCACGGCGCACCGTGTGTTTCTGCTGGATGCAATCGTACATCCTCAGTGGCTACCAGCCCAAAGTGCCACGCTTCTCAATCACCACATCTCAATGTGTTGCAATCAAACCTGGCCCCGGACATGAACAGGATGACCACCACCTCGTGGACAAAGCATGGCACAAAAACTGCAGTGATTCATGAGCTAGAATCCCTGTGAAAGCAGGAACATTTCATGTAGAAATCAACAAAAAACAATGATGTTTGACTTCTTACACGACTCAAGTAACTTTTTTTCTTCAGTATTCCCAGATCCTTCCCAAGAAAGACTCTTGTGACTCTTGTAATCAAAAGCAGCGACTGAGTCCTCAGCGGTTGGAAATCAAAACCTGTACAGCTTCGGCGAAGGATTGGAGAGCCACAAAAAAAGAAGCACTGGGACAACCCTACAAGTAGAATCCCTATCTAGACAGTATCAGTATATGTGTAATAGTATAAATCTAAGCCACTATGTATACAATTACTGTATAATGTGTGTAAAATATAACACTATAATTACTATGTATAAATACAGGTATATATATATATACAATATATACAGCACCTTCATTTCAGTTGTCGATTCTACCTTAAATTTGGAGTGTTTTGTCCCACCTCGAAGTAGAGCTTCCGTCTCGCGCTTTCGTCTCGAGGTGGAAGGAAGTTTAGGGAAAGAACGACCTGACCGGAAAGGTTTGCCTGTGAACCACACCTCAAAGTTTGTCTCATTGGGGTGTTGGCTTGGAATGCTACTAGTATAGGGTGAAAAATCTGCAAAGTAATCATTAATCATTGTGTCTTTGTATACAATGGATGTAGATTGGTACATCTTTGCACTGCATCTACAAGGAAAACACTGGAAGTGGGATAACTTGGTCTATTCCCCACGACTCCCATTCCATATAAATCTCCTGCCTGATGATCCTCATACAAAATCCCTTGCTTCTTTCCTAGCAGCTCTCGAAAATAGGCAGCTGTGACCAGAGCAATCTCGTACCTCACCACGGCTCTCGATGCGAGCTTTAAAGTTTCCAACAAATCTTTTGAATCACTTGAGAGTCAGATCCAAAATGTTTGCCAATCAGATGCCCTGAACGAGGCCCCGGCGAAGCCGGCCGCCTAGCAAAGGTGACATCGCCACGCACATCCCATCGGTTAAACCCTCGAAAAATTACATGAAAATCACAGTGAAAAGCCATGGGTTGATGGAAGAAACGTGAAGTTTCAGAAAGTTTGCAAAAATTATGAAGTTTCAGAAGCGTCGGTCATGGTTCCAAGCAAAAGCTGCAAAGTGAGTTGAAATTTGACGTTCACGAAGACAACTCACATATCTTTAGGTAAGCACCTTCCTTCATTAAGCCACCTTGAGAAACCTTGCAACTAAGCAGCAAATTAGCAACTACCCCATCCATATGACTCTTGTGATCCCTTCTGATGCTTTAGTATCAGGTAGTGTCAAAAATGTCAAACACTTGCAACAAAAACTGGAGGAAACTTATCTAGTTGGTGGTTTCAACCCATTTGAAAAAATATTTTCATCAAATTGGATCATATTTGCAAGTAGGGGTGGAAATAAACAAAATATTTGAGTTGCCAACCACCTACTAATGAAACCTCCAAAGAAGCTCCACAAGTGCTCCCGTCACCTCAACAATGCTCCCGCAGGCATCCACATCCGAGGTGTTTGTTGCCAGGTCTGTGGTCCAGGTGTTTTGGATAGGCCCGAGGCCCGGCCGGGTATGGGTAGGCTACGTTGGGTTGTCATTGTTTGAACATGGGGAGATTTTTTTTTCCCCAAACAGTTTACTGTTGGGGTTCTTAATGCAACTTGAGATCTGGCCGCCTTGGTGTTGGTTGGTGTGGTCGGTTTCTTGGGCTCTGAAGTGGTCTTGTCTCCCGTTGTCTCCCATTGTCTCCCGTTGTCTCCCATTGTCTCCGGTTGTTTCCCTTTATTTGGGGGGTGGGTGTTGGTTGGTGTGGCCGCCTTCTTGGGCTCTGAAGTGGTCTTGTCTCCCGTTGTCTCCGGTTGTCTCCCTTCATGTGGGGGGTGGGTGTTGGTTGGCGTGGCCGCATCTAGAACAAAAATATTCAGAAATCAAAACCACAGGTTTCAATCTAAATTTGCTTACTGTAAACTGTTTGGGGTCTACGCTGGTGTAATTCAAAAAAGGAACCGTTTCACCATTTCATCATCATTTCAATCCATTTCGACCTTGATCAACCAAACTATTTCATAACCATTTCAGGGGGTTGAGACAGTTGGGTGTTTCCTTAAATGGTGGTACCTCCAAAACACCCCCAAAATGATCATTTTTTGTAGGAAAACACATGGTTGTTGGGTACCACCATTTAAGGAAACACCCGGCTATCAGTAGCTATCATTCAAACAACTCCCCGACTGAGATGGTCGTTTTTTTTGGGACCTCCAAAGAGCTCCTTCTGACTGATGGCAACGAAGGGAGCCTCAGTCGTTCTGAATTTTCACATTTGTTGGCAACTCACGTGTTTCGAAATCATCACATGGTTGTTCAAAACAAAATCTCTACAAATCTTTCTCATCAACAGCTCAATTCTCACAAATACAACTCTATTTGTCCTCAAAAGCTATTTGGAATGTTCCTACAACGTTGCTACTGCATTATTGTATTGCGAGTGTTTATTGCGAGTTACACATATTTCTCATCTATTTGTTGCACTGTGGCTGGTGTTCACCCAAATGTTTCAGGTGCTACCTCAAGTAACACCCCGTGTCGTCAACATTCCTAAGCCCCCCAACTCTTCTGTCTCTCGCCTGAAACATGTCTTCTATGCTGCCAAAACCATGAAGTATCCAATCAAGGATGCGTCCATTTCCCACCAAAAAAATAAGAAAAACACTGCAACCGGTTCATCTTTCACACTATCTACACAGAACAAATGTAGCAAACTTTTCCAGGAAATCCAGCTCCGGCTGGCTGAATGTCGACCGCCTAAAGGTCTTCTCCGGCATGGAAGATGCCAACTCATCAGCCTTTTCGACGGATCTTCGCAAGACAAACTACCTCCGTTGATATCCCTCCTGTAACAAAAGCCTTCAGTTGTTGTATACATCTTCACTTCCCCTGTGTTGTAGACTTGTATGATGTAGTGGAAGAACTTAGAAGATATCAAAAATTCTCAGGTTTCCTAGCTTGCTCCTCCCGTTGTGCCTGGTTCACAGTGGGTCGAAGCAAAACACCTTCGCCTCCAGGGAAGCTGCTGTAGGGCACATTGCTCCTGTCTCATCACTGGATGGCACAAGTTGGGATTTGATAGATGCCAAATCTGAAAAATTGTATGGAAAAAAACACATGTTCCTCAATATCTATATCACATGTACATATACTACGGTGTATGTATGTATCATACGGGTGTTTCCAAAAATAATGGTACCCCCAAATCATCCATTTTAATAGGGTTTTCCAAGATAGAGCATCCATTTTCGGGTACCCTTATTTTTTGGAAGCACCCATATATTTGTGGTTCTTTCTTTGTTTCTTATTCATTTTCACCCCTTTTTTTTGAATGAAAGAATCCCACAAGTTTCAAACCACACCTTCGAGTCTCGATACCAATGCCAGCGACCGATCCAAGTGCATGCTTCACCTGCCTGGGCGAGTTTTCCATGGGATGATTTTCCATCAAAATTCGCGAGGATTTTTGCCATGAACATTGGTGAAAATTGTGATGATGAATATTTTGTAATATTTTTTGGAGAGATTGATGATGATGATGATGATGATGATGATGATGATGATGATGATGATGATGATGATGATGATGATGATGATGATGATGATGATGATGATGATGATGATGATGATGATGATGATGATGATGATGATGATGATGATGATGATGATGATGATGATGATGATGATGATGATGATGATGATGATGATGATGATGATGATGATGATGATGATGATGATGATTATGAGAGAAAGTTTTGGGACAATTTTATCAAAAATGGTTTGGTCTCATTTTTGGTGATCCCATCAAGGACTTGTTTCTAGTTTCAAGCCCTTGAAAAAAATGCACGTCAAATCGGAAAGTTGCGATCAAATGATTACTGGAACGGAGCGCTCCATATAGCTCGTTCAGAGAATCAATGTCAATCTTGAATTTTCGAGCCTGACACAAAATTTCTGCATACAGCAAATCTCTCTTTGCTTTTTCTTGTTCCCTAATGTTCCCTACTCCTTAATAACAGTTGTCCCCAAAAATTATGTTTCCAAACGATTTTTTGCTTCAGAAACCTTTGGTATTAAAAAACATCAAAATTGACAAATTGATTTCCTTCCCAAAGTCTTCCACTCTCATGACTCTCATGATCTGTTGGGCTCCCAAACTTCAGTTCTAACTCTGTGACAGTCTGCTGCGCCTTGGCGCCTGCCAGAGGTACCAAGAGGTTTTTCGAAAAGTTTACACCGCGGATTCAGTTTCCTAGAAAGAACCTTCCTAGAAACCCAATAGGCTAACAGTCATTCAGGGTAGTAAAAAAAAAGTTACACACACATGTTTGTATTTCCTCAAATCTTTCAAGTGCCAAGTGTTTGAACTTGGATCGTAGGAAGAAAAAGCTCTGAGATTTTTCTGCCTTGAAGCCGACTTTCCAAGGATTGTTGTACCTGCGACCAGTGACATCAACATCATCAAGACAGATTTTCGATATTATGTTCAACAAAGAACAAGGATATATGATATATCATATATAGGTATGATATATCTTTCCGGACTGACATTAAGGATGGTAACCTCCCAAAGCTTATGAACATGAAAGGTTTCAACTTCCAACTCTTTGATTTAACACCCATCCTGTCAGGAGCGAAACCACATACTACATGGCTTTGAGATGATCTTTGCTTCTTATCATTCCTCAAACAAAACTTGAACACCCCTATGTGGATGAACAATGATGGCAGCTCCAAAAAAGCCAACGAAAACGGGGCACCTCAGTTTCTTTGTTCACTTGGTCTTCCAGCTGTGCAATGCGACGCTGGGCATCCAAGAGCCGTTGGCAGGTATCTGAAAAGACCTGCATTGAAAGTTGGATCAAAGATGTGTAACGTCCAAAAGTCCTGGTGTTCTCCCACGGTTTCGCAGGGAAAGTTTCAGAAGTGCCACAGAGAGTAAACAAGGCTGTAAGTATCAGCATTTTTGGTTGCGCTGCATGGAAAGTATCACAAACAGTGAATTGTTGAATTGAAGTAGGTATCCAAGAACGTTCGGAATACTTGCACTTTAGGATTTTTTCTCTGGTCTGATTGAATTGGAGGGAACTTCAAAATCCTGCAAAGAAACTGTGTTTTTTGTAGCAGCAAGGACGCTTCTTCATTGGTGCTTCTTGTTGCGCTTAAAGCAATGCATTCCGTTTGGTGAGGGTTTGGCACCAGGATTCTCTGGAACTGCGGTCTGATTCGTCAAATTAAAACCAAAAAACTAGGAAAGACTGCTCCAACAGCGAACAAGCTTTTAAAGGAGAATGCTCAGTGTTTTGAGATATTTTCAGCTTTGGAAAAGTCATCATTTTCACACGGCGCCTCATCTTTTTCTGCCAGAAGTCGTTCTGCCTTCGGAGCAGGGTTGACATCTGATGGAGTTCTGTCATTAGAGATTTGGGTGAAAGCTATGAGATCAAAGAAATTTACAAGAAAAGTAAGGAAATCATAACGAAAGGAAACAACTCTGACTTCCAATTGTTGTTTGCAACTTCACTAAGCAAACCTTAGATTCCAAACAGCATAGGTCAGCCTCAAGTGCCCGTTGCCGCGCAGCAGCTAAGTCCAAATTCCTTCGGTCCAGTTCAGCCTGGCATGATCTTTTTTTCCACAAAAAAAATCGGGAGATCCGTTTCCAACCCCCCCCCCAAAAAAAAAAACAACGAATCTGCCGGCGTTTCTTCATGTTGTAAGAACAAAAATCCATGTGATGTTTCAAAGCATAGAAAATCGCCAAATCGCCTGCAGTTGCATGTTGGCCTCGCGCAAGGAACTCAGGGCAGCATCATGTTTGTCCGATTGAGTCTCCTCACGGGTATCCCAAGGTGATCCAAGGTGTATCAACTTGACCTTCAACCAAAAACACAGCCCCCAAAATGCTTCTGAGAAAGTTCCTAAACCGAACAAAAAAAGAAACAAAAACAAACACCTCGAACTCAAAAACTGAAACGTCCTGAGCTTCCAATTCTTCGATACGTCTCTCAGCAACCTGGGGAAAAATCCGACTCTGCTGGTGATGATGTACATCGAAACAAAAACACCATTTCCATGTACAGATGACATCCGTCACTGGTTCCCTTTGGTCCCAACCTGAAGTTTCTGCTCCGCATCTGAGCTGTTCTCTGCTTGAGACTTCAACTGCTGTACCTTCCAGATGCTGAATGATTCAATATCAGATTCCATACTACCGTGTTATATACGCAAAGGAATCTACATTCTTCACAAGCAACAAGTGATGATGGGTGAATTTCCAAAATTCAAAGAATTTGGATTTCATGGAAAGCTTCCAAGTGGCCAGCTTGGTCAGTCAATTTCAAACAAAACCCACCTCCAAAGCCAGTTTTCGACAAAGCTCTGTCATGTGATCACCAGCATTTGGTAATCCTTCACCATCTCCAGATCCTTCTGGTGACATCTCACGTGGCATCTCACGTGGTATCGGCAACGCTGGATGCTCAGGCATCCAAGCTTCTGAGGCAGTACCTGATTTCCGAAATAGGGGCCCCGGTAGATGGCAGGTTGTACTTGGCTTTTGAATTTCTTGAGTTGTGAATTTGCAACACACAAAACCAAAACAAGATTGGAATTACACACTCAACTTCTCCAAAAAACTTGTTTTTGCAAACTAGCAAACTGCATCTCAAAAAGTATGAAACAAATCTGGGAGGCACCAAAACTGGCACGGCGCCCCATGTTCGGCATGGAAGTAGACTCTGATCCTTGTCGACCAAAACCTCAACGCATCGCCACGCAAAGGTACAAATGCAAATTCCATGGTTTTTTGTGCCATTTCCGGATGAGGAAGATGAGATGAAGTATTCATCCATATTCGTTTCTGCAAGAACTGATACAGGCCCAATTCAGTCAAGGCATCGCGGTTTGATGTGCTAATGGTGGTTTCAAGCCACCTCAAAAACTTCTAAATGCAGTCATTTTTACTACATAGAGGTTACACAATTTGTCAATCAATAGAAATCTGCTTCTTATATCCATCATCATTTCAATATCATTCATCATTCTTGAACTCTTGTCATTTTTCTGACATGCAGATTCCTTTCAAATTCAAACATACACAATAAAACCCCCATACTCTTCAGTTTCATTTGGCCACTTCCATCCTTCCCCAATGCAACCAATCCAACCTCCACCTGGAACGGTCGTGGCATCTTCGCCAAAAGTGCCATTTGTAAGGTCTTGTGGTTGACTGTCACCACCTGAAGATGACAAGTGAAATAAATTTCAGTTTCAGCAACAAACCTCCAAGGCATGAAAAAAATCGCGATGTTTTTTCTGATTCACGGTGCTTCCCACCTGTTTGTGGGGACAGCCCACCTGCTCCAAAGGTGCTAAAGGTGTCCACAAAGCCACCTCCATCTGGTCCAAAAGATGGAAAAGATTGCAACGCAAAACTTCCACCAAAAGAGCCTCCACAATCACGGCTAATTCGACATCAACTCGAGTGTCTGATGAAACTCAAATAGAACGACTCAAGGTGGTGACGCAGTCACTTCAGCCAAAAGCCACCTTGTAGATCAAACTGTCTTTAAGGACACAAATAATTGCATACTTGCATGTAATAGACACCATGTTGTTGCAGTTCCATGTAAGCACGTATGATTATTATATATAAATGATGCATGTAAACACAAATATGGTGTGGCCCCCTTCCAGTAAACAGTGACCACTAGGATGACATTTCATGTTTTCATGTTTACCTCTTGGATCCCTTTTTCGACATTCACTTTCTACTGAAATCGTGTGCCTTGCTGCTCATTGGCCACTTCTCCATCGGTTTGCCATTCACCAAAGCTCGGGGTAGCTGCATCTCGACTCTTGCGACGGCGATGCTTCTTGTGTTTGTCTTGGCTCTCCTGGGAAGATGAGCAA
Organism: Breviolum minutum Mf 1.05b.01; assembly: GCA_000507305.1. Taxonomy (NCBI): domain Eukaryota; class Dinophyceae; order Suessiales; family Symbiodiniaceae; genus Breviolum; species Breviolum minutum. The sequence goes on from DF241488.1 coordinate 121,711, forward strand.
AATGAAAAACATAAATATCTAAACTTTAAACATGCTAAAATGGATGGTGCTAATTGAGTATCAGAACCCCTTACACAGCTTTAGTGAGTATTCTATCTTTTGCTTTCTTTAACGGTACTTATATAATCAAACATGTGCATACATACGTCATCTGCGCCATTAAGACTGTGTTATGTACATCTGGAATATTGCTCCCTGATTTTTTTGTCTGAAAAATGGAGATCGATGTATATCCCAGAAATACTGTGGCATGAAACATGAGATACAAATCGAATTCTTATCCCCAAACCATTCCAAAACCACATTTCCAACATGTATCCTGTGACCAAGACTTTTGCACCGTATCTCTATAGTACCAAAAAAACGCGGCAAATGTCCATAGCTCCTCCTCCCAGGACACTCTGGACCCAGTGCTGGGCGACGCCGGAAGCACCTGTGGAGTCGGGGCGCTTGGCGTCGCCACGGGCGTCGCCTTGCCCGCCAGGATGTTCTGCTGTCGCTCCGCATAGCGACTCACCACATCGAAGAGTTGGGCGAAACGCTCAGGATCGCCATCTGCAAAACGCTAGGCCGCTGAGACTTTGGCTGTTGTTGAAAATCTGCCTAAGATCGTTTAACAAAAACAGTTTGGCAGTTTTGGTAGTCAGATTTCTGAAAGTAATACATGTGCCTGCAGCCATTTCCACTCCTCTCTGCCATTGCTCCAAAGTGGATTCGAAGTGCGCCTGGTGAGCAACCACAACAATCATGTCCCCAAAGCTGATTCTACACATCCCGCATCTTTTTCAAGGGTGGGGGTCGACCAAACCCCAAAAAAAATGCCAATGCTTGAAAAGACTGTTCTTTTCAAATCTTTTCCTGCCTGCGCTTCAGCAAATTCTGGGCTCTCTTTCCCATGTTGTTCCATTGCCTTCTGCATCTCATCTGCCAATCTTCCTAATGCAGCTTCATCCAAATCACTCCCTCCAGCAGCCACCGGTGCAGCTGGTGCTGGTGTAGCTGCTGGTGCACTGAAGCTGTTCAGACTGCTCATTGAAAAAGCTCCAGCATCAGCAGGTGCAGGAGGTATGGTCAGGTACTCATAAGAATGAGGAAAGTGGACCTGTTCCTGCATGTCCAACAGAAAAGGTGAGGGGAAAAATGGGGAAAAAAGGAAAGTCAAAGATGATGATCTACAGTAAAGCAAAATCAATTCAAATTTGGGGTCCCAAGCGTCAACTTTTTAGGAGATACCGCAGGCAAAGACGCCACACAGGACCATGAAGCGTCTTGGACCATCAACCCCATCAATAACACCAACAACACTCATTCTGGAATTCTAGCAACGCGAATTTCATCAAGCTTCATCGCTATCTTTGGTCAAGTCCAACCTTCATGAGCTCTCTCCAGGTTCTGGCAAGTTTGCCTCCACCTGTTTCTGGTGCAGCACCAGCCATTTCGTAGTGCTTGCCCCATTTGTCAAAGAGCTCTAGGATCGCCTCAAACCCAAAGCCACGTAGAAATCAAGTTCAAAGATTCAAAACGCTGAATTTTTGACCTCAAAAATCCTGATATACTAGAAAATCACCGAAATTCATGGGTAAACTTCATGCAGATTCGAAAAGTTTCAAACATCAGGATGAAAGTCATAGATAGTCAGTTGTGTCTACCTGGGTTGCCTGCTGTTGGCCAACCTCTGTATCCCAAAAATTTTCAAAAATCCCACCTGAAGCATCTCTACGTCCTTAGGACGACCTCAACTTCAATGGCAGGGGGCAACTTGTTGCAGAATCCAAAATTCACCGAAAAAATCTCTCATCGACTCAGTACCCAACGTTTTCGTCGTTCCTTCTCCTGCATCCAAAGGTGGAAACAAAAGTTCCAAAAAAATCACAGTTTTTCCCATCTCTCTTTCGCCGCCTTGGTCTTCTTGGCATTGTTTCTGAAGAACTCCAATCTGCGCTCATCTGTGATGGCATCTGCCAATATACCACTTTTCACATCCATCAAGTAGTCCAACACCTGATTCACTGAACGGAGGTCTTGTCCCCCCGAGATAAAAATGAAACGTGGTTTCACATATTTTTTTCGTGGCGCCTTCATCATAGCCACTTTGCTACTCCCACTTCGGCTCCTTGGTTTCATGGAAGTCCTCAAATGTAATAGGGGAAAATAACAAGATTAGAATCACACCATTTTATGCACTTTGTACAGAAATCACAGCGTACATATAGTATGTACATATTATGTGTATAGACTACATCATATATATATATATACACGTACGTATATTCTATATCTAATCTATATACATAGATGTCATTCTTCATATCACAAGAAATTACAGCATGTTTTTTTTTAAACAAGTACAAGAGCAACACAAGTTTCTTTACATTTCCGAAAACATTTGGATGTTTCCGAAAATGGGGGGCCATCCATTTTGGGGTACCCCTATTTTCGGAAACATCCATTTCTTTCGAATCTCAGCTTCTGATCTTTCAACACTCGCATGCAGCGGCTCAAGGTCGCAATACCCGCATCTCGTCGTGCCAAATCGTAGCGCCTCCAGGATTAGTTGGATTAGTTGCTGGTTCATCTTGGGTAATTTCCCTACTATCCTTGGAAAACCCAAAAAAAAACGACAATTATATATAACTGAATCACATTTGAATGATTTATATAGTGATTTCATGATATCATTTCACCAATGTTCTTGTAGAATTCATATCAATATCCATGTGTTTCTTTTGAACCCCTTGGCATTTGTTGAGGTTTTTCACATCCGGCCTGAGGAGTTCGAACCGTGCATCTTCGGAGTTGATCAATGAAGGATCTTCCGCAATCTCCTGGCGTCATGGACGAAGCCTGGGAAAATCCAAGCAGCTGATGGAAATCTGGGGAAAAAATATACTTTTCACCCATTGAAAATGGCAGACCATTTTTGGCATGCATGCTGGTCTGGCATGCTGGTCACTGCTGGCGCCTGAATGATGTCTTCCAGTTCTTTGCTGGCTTCCAAAATCCCTGGAGAAATTGGAGGAGACCTTGCAACGGTAAGTACCAGCTGAGGACCGACAAAACTTTTCTGCTGGTGACAACTGATACCAAAACTTCGAAACAGTTTGGGTTTCTAGTTGTAATTGTTGAAGCTGGGTGTCACTTGACATCAATTTGAGGAGAAACATGTCTAATGCTTGGATCTTTTGAATAAAGCCATGGTTGGATGGTTGGCAGAAGCACTCCTAATCACACTAGGTCCAAGTAGATTCACTGCCCTCTTCTCCCTGCTACCACCCAAAAAAAAGCGTCACACCGACACGAGATTCTTACAAAACAACCCCCGCAAACCAAATGAAGGTAATTCAAGTCAAGTTCAACTCTGGTGTTAGCTTGCAATTGTCTCAATACCAAGCTATTTTTGGAAGATGCACTAGGCATCGGCATCGACGGCATCGATGTTCAATGGCATCCTGCCACCACTAGGGTCTCTAGCCCGCCGTCCGACGCCATGTTGAAAATGAAGGCTCCACACAGGCGCGAGGCTGAGTGACGGGAAAGGTCTAGAAAACAAAGAAGAAACCAATGGCTATGAGATGCTTCTGAGTCATTCTACCCTCGAACAGCAAATGAGAAGTTTTCTCTTGAGATCTCATTTTTGCCAATATGTGGGAGTGTAAAGCTAGCTTGGTCTAAAACTACGCTTGCTGTCTTGTGCATGTGGGTCGCATTTGGTATCATCTGCATATGAAGCTTCAGCGACTTGTCCTGATAGAAGTAATGCAAATGATCTTGTTCCTTTTGTGCTGCTCCTTTCATGAACTGCATCTACTAAGTTCTTCAGAAAAAAAAAGTGCAGGAATTCCGTATGCAGAAACCAGCCAAACATCAACGGCAGTTTGGGAGCAGCTACTTACCTTAGAAATCATCCAGTTCAGTTCCTCACAGCATCGTATCATCATCAATCAGTATCCGCATCCTTCTCCTTCTGGTAAATGTCAACATCCTCATCAAATTAGACCCTTTCCAAGCAGTGCTGAAAGTGACCGGTCATGTCCTTGTGTCGAAGAAAGACATCCATCACCTCCAAATCAACTTCACAGGCCCGAAGTTCAAATCTCTGATAAAAGGTGGCCGCCAAAACATCTTGTTTCTGTGTGAAGTTCAGGAGTAAAGTCAAGTTCAGGTGTCAATGCTATATCAAACCAAACAGCACATCCTCCACTCTCTCTAAGACATCTCACACCTTCAGTTCCATTTGATCTGCCAAAGCCTCACCCGAGGCATTGGCCTTTCGTGGCGCTAAGTTGAGGACTCGGGGAAGGATTTTTGAAAACACATGGTTTGTGTTGCATGCGGAATACCTGGGACTTCTAAATACGTGATCAATAATTAATACATGGGTAGTTACCCAACACTTCACAGCTTTCAGCTACCCCAACCCCAACCCAGATATCCCTGTCGCCTCTACGGCATCCACAACAAAAGCAGGAAACCGGGCATCTTGCAAAGCCTTTTTGGAAGCACAGGGATGCAAAAGTCATGTTTCTTCATCTGAAAGGATGATACGCTCAATTTCATGGGTGAAAATTCATGAACATCGACTTTTACTAAAACCTACAAGTTTCTTGATCCCATAAGTTTTGTGGCGAAGACGAAAAGAATCCCGAAAATTGCACCAGCCACTACCGGCGGGTCCCAGTGGCTTGCCATCACCCAGGGCCATGCTAGGGATCCTCACTCTGCTCACAACATCTTGCAGGGCATGACCCTGACAAGATGCAGGGTCTCATGCATCTGGCACGAAACAAACTTCAAAAAGGAAACAAGTAAAACTAGTAAAACAAAGTGAAATTCAAGTGCATTTGTTTTTCGAAAGCAACAGCTGGATGCTGAAAAAAAACAAAGAACAAAAAACAAACAGCAATAAAATAATCACAAGAGTCGAATCTCCATAGCTTCCGCCCGTGAAAAAACAACAAAAATCCAAGTCGTTTCAGTCATTTTCAACAACCAGCCACCAAAGGCTCCCAACAGAAGGCGATCCCAAAGAGGAGCTCTGGCCCTTCGTATTTATGCCCGTTCCTGGATGGTTGCTGTGACGGAAAAATGGGGCTATTTATTGCCATTTTGTCCCCATCCTAAATGTGGTTTTTTCAAAAAGCCCAGTCATTTTATCATCCAACTTACTAAGTGTAGTGTTGGAGAGAGATTTGTAGGTGTCCATCTTGAAATCTTTTGGTTGGCATCACCCAAAAACATTGAATTTAGTAACACTTTTCCTAAGAAACAATATCACCTTTGCAACAGCACCAAATCATTCCAAGTCCTCGCCTGCCAGAAGTGCTTTGACTCCAGTAACTTCCCTCAATTCCTCGAAAAAAAAACACGAAAAGCACTGAGGCACTGCGAACTGGAAAATCCCAAGATATCAAGATGTTGCTTTCCTTCACCAAGCTTGCAAAAATATTGGCATAAGGGAAACCTCCTAAACAAACAAACCTGGTATGACGGTATGACGTGAACCTTTCGAGTTTCTGGTATCTTTTGATGTCCTTGTTCTCTAAATCATGTCCCGGTTGTAGAAGGATCGCTACCGCGCCTGGCGAGTCTCAGATGGAGTTGTAAATTGGATGGCCAGCTTCAACCATTCAAAAAGTGTTTGTTTGTTTTTTTCGAATGTACTTAACCTCAATGACAAACAATTCAAATGGATACAAATGGATAGAATTTTTAGATGGATAGACATACTACCCTAAAACACCCCCCACGATGCTAAAAGCAAGCCTTCTCCTTTAGTGTAACCATCTGACGAAGCATCAAACACCTGGGTAGCTTCGAGAAAAATTATGGTGTCCAAGTGCATGCATGCCTTTCCAGCACTATCACTAGAATGCTACATATCACATCCATCTCTAATTTGGCATCATTGGGCAACATCTGGATGGGTCTGACCAATGGGAGGACTTTTTAAAATCCAATCAGCTTTGCAGCTTGCCGAAGAAAATCCACCACATTCTCGAGATTCCAAAAAAAATAGTTAGAGGAATTGACTAAAATCTTCCCTGATTCGGATTGAATATCTCAGATCTCCTAATTTTCTCCAGCACCTTCCCCCAAAAAAGCCCATCAACACACCATCCAGGCCACCATGGCTGCCAAGTGACTCGGGTCCTCCCAGACCTGGAAATGAAACCCGCTGCGCACAGCAGCAGCAATTCGCCAAATGGATTCTGCCAGGTGAGTTGTGCCATTTTGTGGTGCCATTTGGTGGTTCAACAATGAACTGATCCTTGAAGTGCCGTCTTTTTGGAAAAAAAAGTGATGAGTCTGAGTGGTTAATTTGAAAAATTTGTTCGAAAGGTCACGTTGTTTGTTGGTGTTTTGGTAGTTTGCATGGGTTTCCTGAGCTTCAACAAAAACTCGAAGTTGAGCTTTCTTCCCAAACATCAAACTAGCTCCAAACAAAAACTGTAAGATGGTGGAAGGTCAAAAATGTAGGATACTAGCTCACTAGCACCGTTAAACCTACGGCTCCATGATTCCTTACTTCTGTTTTGTAACAAGTTCATCACTTCACTCGAGTTGTTACACCCATTTTGCCTGGTCCATTCACCCCAGGCCGCACCCCGATCCACGTTGCGCTGCTAGCTACAGCTGCATCACACGCCCCTTGGCGAAGAGCGCGGACCTTAGAGGTCGAAAATGAGATTCCGATGAAGAAAATACTGTATCCGGGAAAATCTCATCTCTGTCTCTCTCTCTTTCTGTGTCATGAATTGATTAGTATCGTATCATATTGTTGTGTATTGTTGTTTTTTCTTTCATATTGTTGCGTAGATTTTTTGTTGTTGCATCTTGTTGTGTACTCTTACAAAAACTGGTTATGTTCTTTAGATATCATATATGGATGTTTCCGAAAATAATGGTACCCCCAAATCATCCATTAGTAATAGGGTTTTCCATTATTTTCACCATCCATTTTGGGGTAAAACCCCCTATTTTTGGAAACACCCATATAAACACACACACGGAAGATCCTTGGAGAATCTGTCCACTCGGGTCCAAAAGGCCGCCATGTCCGAGGCAACGAGGCCAGAAGAGTCACCCGTATCAATGGCCAGGCATGGACCATTGAAGTGGAGACCATAAGAACACCTGGCACCAACTGACGGGAAGGGCGAACGATGCCCCGTTCGGTAGGTTTCATATAGGTTTATAGGGTAATGGTTTATTTGTAGGGAATGGTTTCATAGGTTTATCCCTGTTGACTGGGTTGGTTTCATAGGTTGGTTGATGGTTTAATTATATGTATGGTATCCCTACGTTTGTTGCACTGGGAGTATAATTTCAGGGTTGATGGTTTGGTTGTTGGTCCCGAAAAACCAATAATTTTCATGAAGGATTTTGGTATTTTAAAATTGTAGGTTTTGGGTTGGAACCCAGGATTTGGGTGGTTGTTGGTTGATGGTTGTTGGATGTTGTTAGTTTGAATTATCCAAAAAAAAATATCATAGAATATCTTTATGAGATGGATGGATGATGGATGATGGTGCTTTTGATGTTGCTGAAAAAGTTTGAGCACTTCACTTGAAGAACTGAAAATGTCAGCTTGAAGTATAAGCCTTTGCTGAAATGTGTTGCTTGTGATGATTCAATAAACAAAACTTCAACACGTTTTTCTGGTCCCAAATCATCCACACATCCAGACCTGTTAACCAGTGCTGCGTTGGAAGTGTTCGTCCAACTGTGCCTCCGTTAAGAAAAAATTCATCAAGAATGTGCTCCTGAAAGCCTGAAAAAAAGCCTGGAAGGAATCCAGGAATGTGCATCTCTCTGAGCTACGCATCTTTTTCAGATGTGTTTTTAGCCATAGGATTGCGATAGTTTCCAGCCAGGGTGCTTGTTGATCCTCACATCTAAATCTTGCTGCTGACCTGCAAGATTAGCTGCCGGAAGGACAATCGTGGGTGGACTTTCAGGGGAGGAATGCCAACACAAACCTGAACAAAAATTGTCATTCAGAATAGTGAACAGGAAAAATTGTCAAGTCAACTGCCAACATATCATGAAATTCATCTACCTCAAGATGTGGGGAACTCTCCATGGTTGTTTTTTGTGTTGAGAATTTTTGAATCTCCCAGCCTGTTAAACCAGCATAAACACCCCAGCACAAAGAGCTTTTCGAGCTTTTCTTCTGATCCTCAGATCTCAGGTGAACATCCCTCGACAGCGATTTTGTCAGGTTTGTGTGTCAAATTCCCAGGTTGTTTTTGGTTTTCCAAACCTGGAAATCTCATTTTTTTTGGACTTGGACTTGGACTTGTGGTGTTTTGTTTTGTTGCAAAACGGTAAAAGGAAGGGGTCCAAGTCCAAAATTTCAATGATTTGTTTCTACCTCAAACAGGTAGAAGTTGGTTGTCTCGCCTTCTCAGGCTGTTGACCAAGAAGGTGTTTATGGGCCTGGGAGAGAACGAGGATGTTGATGGATGGGCCTGTGCATTCTGAAGTTGCTGATATAGTATGAAAATTGATAGGAGTATGATCATGCTGCATGTCCTAAGGACCTAAGGAGAAACAACAGGATGAGTGGATCTTGGGATCTTGGAAGGGAGTCTTCTACTTCTATGTGATCTGCCATCCTCACCTGTGATCAACATGGTCATAATGAGAGACATTCCAAGAAAAGCATCAGTGACCATACAAAATTTCCGACCCCCGTTCCATACATCTTTCAATTTCCCATTTGCTTTCCACGAGATTAGATCAACAACTCTTTCAGTCCCTGCCTCACAAAGCATCCGACATCGATGATCCAATGAGACATTTTCTTCTTGGGTCATACCTGCAGACACGATGAACTCCATGAGTTTGGCGTTTTTTTTGTGTTTTTTCAGTGTTGATTCCCACGGCATTTCAATCGCTGAGTCCAGGACCAAAGGAAGTGTAGTCGAAATCACAACCAATGTCCTTTGCTTCATAACACGCAATCAACAAAAAAGGGGAGCCGCATGATAACAAGAAATACAGTAACATGTGGAAAGTGCGCTTAGGACGCAATCGCATGCGATTCTCTGTTTGCACCGAAATCAAGACCAACAAGTAAGCATCTTTGTTGCAAGAAAGTTGCATAGCTGCGGTAGAGGACATTCAAATGCTTGGTGTACCTGGATATTCCAAGCGTTTTATATATGTCACATGAGATGTTTTCCATCCAACGTCTCTTCAGTTGCCATCCAACTCTAAGGGAGGTGCAGTTTGGCATTGTCAACATCTCCTTCCTGAAATTCCCACGCTCGTCACAGGCATTTAGATCACAGGAATCCAGGCATTGCTTGGTTGAAACAACTTTCAAAATCGATGGGTTTTTTAGGTCCCACAAAAGTGAGAATTTGTCATATTTGTCACCCACATGGAGAGATGTAAGACCTATCTCTGGTAGACTTTGATTTTAAGATTCACTTCATCTTCTTGTCCTCTATTTGGCACTAGTGCCACATCAGGTGAGATGCTGGTTTCCTTCAAGCCTGTCCTCGGAGTAATACTCCGAGAGGTCCCACTTGGCACCAAAATACTCAAGGTCATTGAGACCATTCCTCACAGCGATTTTAGAAAGCTGATTCTTGCAGAGAGAAAAGGTTGAATTGCATCGTCCTTCGAACATGCCAAAACAATAGCAGCCAAATAGAACTTCTGAGTTCGTACAGGACAACGTTAAAGTTTGAAAACTGCTCAAGTATCCTCATTCTGTCCTGCTGCCTACAGAAAAAATGTTTTCCACGATCCGTTCTTTATCTCCGCGACTTCAATGGCGGTTGGAATCTACAATCAAGTCGGCATCGATCTTCCTGATCTATATGAACTCAATTACATCAACAAGCCAATGATTGAAAGGTTGCTCCTTCTTTCGTAAAATCCTGATTATTGCCCGTAATATTCGTGGTTGCTTCCATATCCCCCCCCAATCGCCTGCTGCTACTTCCCTTTGGAGGTGGTGCCCGAATGGGTGCAGCAGTGTCCAGTCCACCAAGGAGGCAGCCCTAACGGATCTGAAGGATGAAACGTCGGTCACCATTTTCCACTTCAAGCTTCCAATCCCCCCACCAAAATATCGAAAATCCTCATGACGAAAATTTGTGATTCTTTCCCATAAAAAAAAAGACAAAGACATGATTGTTTACATTGCTGGGCCTCTAAAGGAGTCATGATATGATCACCTCTGGGACGAGATGGAAGTTCACACTGTTGTGCCACCTCAGCTCACCCAAAAAATCGCATCCAAAATCGCATCTAGCAACACATCATTCAACAAACCCGTTTTCTTGGGGGTGGAGGAAAAACGACTACCAAACCCATGGGTTTCTGAGAATGCAGGTTCACAGTTTTGCTAAGGCATCAGCAATTTTCACAGGTTCACCCTGTAAGTAACTCAGGTGCGCCTGTCGAATCTCCAGCTGATCGAATCTCAAGCTGGCAAGTGCCATGGTGCAAACCTTGAAAAACAACTCTTAAAATCATCTGATTTTTTGATGAATGCAATTGAAACTGAAGGTTTGTTGTTTTTGGTGAGGTTAAAAAAACTTACTTCCAGAGCAAAATAAAAATGATACAGACTCCCCGCCCCTTTTATGTAAAGCTATTCTTAAGAAAAACAATTTCACCATTGCTATGGGCAAAAATCAAAACATCCATGTTTTGGTATTGTCGCAAAATCAACTCAAAACGTCTCCAGTAACTGCCCATCCTGCCTGTTTGATGTAACTAAAAGGTGCATCTCTAAGAGCATCACCTCGCACAATTTCACTCGGCCAAGCCAAAGACCATGGGTTTTTCATTGTCTTTGGTGATATGTATCTCTTCATGTCATGAGATGTCTGGCTTTTGTTTAAAGAATTGGAATGATTTAAATCTAAGTTTATCTTGTTCAACCTTCAAGTGAAAGCTTGTTGGGTAAAATCTTTAAGGTCAGTGTCCCATTTCAATCATTTTGGAATGAAGTCACCACTTCCAGGTCCCAAGAGATTCATCAGCATAGAAATACATTGCCAGGTTGGCCATCTGCAGCTTCCGATCGAATCTCGCGAAGGCGAATTTCAAACCTTCCAGCAGGAGAACTTCCGATGAAAAAAGGATGCCAGGCAAACACGAAAACAAAAAAAACCTGCAAACACACTCAGTTTAAACAAAAACCTTTCTGTTCCAAGAAACCATTCGTGCAAGGCATTGGGAATACTGAGCACATCCTGTTGCCAAATTCACCCGATTGCTACACTGGGACGGCAGAACTTGGTTTGGACATCGATTCTCGTCTAGGGAAAGTGTACTACTGTGCAGTTTCAGTCGCCAAGCTGAAACATGGTGTCTTTTTGTAACTCTTTTGTAATGGGTGAGGTCATCAAAGCGTGCCGAACAGGGTGAGTCAATATGTTCTATAGCAGGGCAAAGAAATTCTGACTTCAAGGAAAAAAAACGCTGCATTTGCCCAAGCAACTTCACTGATTCCTTCCAGCTTCATCTTTTTGTATTCAAATCATGCCAGAGCTGTCCGTCAAATGGGGTTTTTTGACAACAGAGCACAGCATTTCAAGCAGCGCTTGGCGCTCAGGATTTCGCGGACTGCACGGCATAGTCGGACCAAACCTGGGGATCGTTTCACAAGAAGCCCATGAGTTTTTAGGCCGCCGTTTGGCAATGACGAAATCAGGTGCCCGGCAGCAAGCAGCAACTGCACCACCACCTTAGTGTGGCCAAATTTTTGAACCTCTAGAAAGTTTGCATGACAAATTTACCTTTGGGGATGTTCCAAACATCCCAGGATGCCAGTGGCGGTCAGTAGCGCTTCTGAAACATTTCAAGGCTCGGATTGCATCCCAGGAGGGGGTGACTCGTATCCCGAGGGATGAAAACTTCTGTTGAACTCTTTAGGTTTCCGGCCAACACCACCAGAAGCCTGAAGAGAAAAACACTCGACATCCGTAAAACATTTCCCGGAAAAAAACAGCAAAAAGATCTTTGTATTTTGTCCCGTGAAAAAAAACGTGCATTTTGATGACATGTCAATGGCCTTGCCCACATCCAAACATTGGCACGATCAAATGAAGTTGCCTGGCGAAGTTTCCGTTGATCTTCACTGTCAAGGTAACGACAGGAGACGGGATTTACTGTTTTGTTTGTGCTGATTTTACAAATCAGCTCTTGGCTTGGTTTTTCCAAACTCACCAACAGTCCCTCATCACCAACCTTGCTTCATCGATTCATCCATGCTGAAATTTTTCGGCAACACGGCCTCTTTTCGTGGTCTTGAAGTCTTCCGGGGAGCGCCTCTGGGGGATCAACCATTAAAGCCAAAGGGTGGGAGTTTCGGTCCCACAAAGATGTGACCATCTTTGAATCCAATCATATCATCAAAAGGCTCAAAAGTTTGAGATATTTTTCACATATCACAAATCTATTTTTGAGGAGCTTCCATACGAATTATGTCACACCAATATCTATCAGATCAGGAATGAAACTCATTTTGACCAAAAACTAATTTTGAAGGAAACTGCTACATGAGATGCCACAACTCTGACGTGAATTTCCATTCCGAGACATTTGCCTCCATCCTCTTTCTTGCGAACATCCACTGGAGGTTTTCTGCGACGCCTAACCACAAATTGGTTTGAAAAAGTTGCCGTACCCCTGTCTAAGATGGAAAAAAAATGACCTGTTCCACAGTTTCTCCAAAAATAGTCATTATGATAACCCCAAAATCCTTTTCCTACCCATCGGTGTTTTCGTATTTCCTAGCTGAAATCGTCCAAGGGCTTCGCATCTCATCGGCTCGCTTTGTGAGTGTCTCACTCAAAATGTCCTGCCAAGTCAAGCTTCGTCGCTTCTGAAAAATAGATACATTCATAATGCATCTTCGAAACCTGATTGAAACCTATTAAAGCAATTCCATATTCCAATAAAAAACAAGGATTTTGATTGGATTCCCATCTCACCCACTTTTTTCTAGAAATAAAACAGTTCAAAGTCCTGATCAACTTCATCCAAATTCTTGGTGGTGCATGATGATGGTCTGGATGGTTTCTCCAAAGGGACATGCTTCAGCAGGTCGTTGTCTTCCAGGCGCATCAGCTTCCGCCTCAACAAAAGTTTTCCCGGCAAAAATCCTTGGAAAAAAACACGGGATCCATTTTTGAGTGTTTTGGCTTTTTTTTCAAAAAAAAACTTTGAAACTAACTATGGCATTATAAATCCTCTACTAAAATTAGAAGAATGGCCTTAAACAAAACTTTCTATTTTTTATTGAATGTAAAGATCCATCCAGTACGAAAAAGATTAGATAAAAAGCCTGGAATGGCTACCCTCCAGGGGAATAACATATCCCACCTTGGGAAGTTCGGAAAATCATCGACTCAAAATGCCATTTTTGGGGGGATATGTTCGTTTCCTGGAGGGTAACCTTTCCTGAAGAGGCCATCCCAACCCCAAACTCTGGGGAATCTGACCATCGTTCCAGGCGCTCTTTGTCACCAGCAGCGAGGCATGCTCCTCTGAACATTCAGAAATCTTCCGAAAATCTCCAGGTGTTTTTCGTAAAATCACCTCCAACAACTGTTGGGTCATTATAGTACCAATCCAAAACAATGCACTATTAAGGAGAAACCCTTGAGAAATTTACCATACATTTGCAGTGTTTGATGCCCCAAAATGGGTGATTTCACAAAATGTCTGGCTCCCACAGGGGTGTCCTGCAACAGTGTTGTAAGTCACCTGGCAGGCCAATTTTCGCTAGCTATAACTTCAGGCAAAAAGGATAGTGAGTTGGCAATGATTTAGCATCAACAAAGGCAACTCCGTTGGTATCTCAAAAAATACGGGTTACATATTTGCTGGGATTCGAATCTGAAAACCTGTGAAAGTAAGATGCGAATCAAAAGATGCAGCAAGTTACATGGTTTGTCAGTTTTTTTGCAACAAAAAATCACCAACTGTCAAACTCCCAAAATGATTGGCCACTGCAGGCCACGCCTCATTAGCCTGTAAGCCTGCAGCTGCCATTCTTTCCAACCTGGCAACAGCGAAAACCGCAATTCATTCCATCCCCATTGGCAAGCTGAAAGCTCTCCCAAACACGCCAGCAATGCCAGTATCCAGCAAGGTCAAGTTCACCCTGCCGTGAACTCACTCAACAAAAATGTCTTGAGGATCAAAGTTGTGCTCTACTTTTTATTCTCAATCTACTCCTGTCAGCATCTTCAAGCATCGAAAATGTCTGAAATTTCATCATATCTTCATATATCTTCTACATTGAACTCAATCTATAAGCAAATATTGCTGGCAACATCTCTCGACAAATCCAAAGCAAATGACCAGCCTTCTGCACACATGCCTTGATCACACTGCTGTAGCCTCAAGAGTCAGTTTGTTTCGTTCAGAAAAAAGTTTCAGGTTGATTCAGTGGATTTTGATAAATTTTTGATGAACGTTTTAGACAATGCTTTGTTGATGATTTGTTGATGATTTTCTGAAAAGCATTTTTTGTGCTGTCCATCACAACCTTTGATTAATGGTTGATGACTTTCCTTCTCATTCCTTCATCAAAAAACCTTGAGTTTCCAAGCTCACTTCATCCGCTTGAATGCCCTCGCTGAGCATCTTCTCCTGAGGGGTCATAACTTCCACGACAGAAAATCGATTGCTCTTGGAGATGGGTTTTCCTGCCAAAAAATAAACGCCAAAGACAAATATATATCATGAAACATCTTCAAAAAACTGACACTTCTTGGTATGAGTTTGTCTTTGCCTTTGACATTTCTCATTCTATAATAACATATGAATTCCTTTCAGAAAACTCTCAGAAAAACTGTGCTGAAACTATCTGGGAATCACACCAACCATGTTTCTGCACGCTCAATATCTCTTCGTTGTGCACAAGCCTCAGGAAGCATGGTGTTTCGGGGATCCCTATGAATTGTCACCTACACCACTGTTTGAGGGAGCATCCTGAAATAATGGCACATTTCTGCACACACGAAACGGGTGGAACTTTTTGGAAATTTCCTGGGCTCACCGAGCATTAATCACACTATTATAGCTGAAGGCATCTGTCTTTACTCCTGCAGCTAGCATTTTTTCCAGCCACATCTCCTGAGCAGCGCTGCTCTGCGTCCATTACAACAAAAGATACATACTTGGTAGCAGGTTGGGGGAAATTCATTCACAATTCACCTGTGACCTGAAAAGATGCAATTCTGAATGCTGTCACCTTCGTTTCATCTTAAGGATGCTACTATTCACAAAACCATCAGCCAGCGGTGAAAATTCACACTCTCGAAGTTATGCCGTCAAGCTACAGCTCTGCTTACACGACCCTTTTGAGCGCAGGCATTGATGACACTGTTGTAACTCACCTGAAATTCAGGTTGGTACAAAATGTTTTCCAAATCAAAAATATCACCAAAAGAAAATGCTTCCCGAATCACTGCTGTTTTCCCTCTGAATACGGTTCCTAAGTTTCATAAGAAATATCCAATCAACACTCAAAAAAAACAGAAAAAAACAACCGACAGGCTCCAAGAATTGGAAAGACCACAAAAAAAAACATCATTTTTGTTGATGTGCAAAAAACTTCCACACCTCATTGGCTTGCACACCTGCTTCCAGCATACGGCCAAGCCTCAGTTTGTTCCACTGCGAGTGAAGCGGTTCGATGGAAGCTGTTGCCATCAGCTGAGCCCTCCCGCCACATCTCGGCACGTTCCACATATCCAGTCTGCGCGCAGGCGTTAATGACGCTGTTGTAGCTGACCTCCAAGTTTTGAGTTTGGGGCCGAAACTGTTGATATGCCATGTTTTTTTTTGGCACCACCATTTCACTTCACAACAAAAACAGCTTG
Source organism: Breviolum minutum Mf 1.05b.01 (assembly GCA_000507305.1). Lineage (NCBI taxonomy): Eukaryota > Dinophyceae > Suessiales > Symbiodiniaceae > Breviolum > Breviolum minutum. Next base: position 137,574 of record DF241488.1, read on the forward strand.
ATCATACAGATTCAAGTGAACGCAGGGCGGCCATTTTGTCCCCCCAAAAAAATGTCAAATGGTTTTGTTCCACAAAAAAAACCCGCATTTTTACAACACCAAACCATCCAACCGCCATGAATTTTTCCGGGTTTTTTCACACATCCAAGGTCCAACTATGGATGGGTGACCTCATTGGGCTTGAGGTCATTGTCTTGCATCCAAATGAGCCATTCTTCCGCCTTCTGAGGTCTCCTCCAAGGGTCCACGTTGGGCCAGGGGAGACGGAAAAAATCAAGGGTATCAAATGCAGTTTGATTTAGATGGAATTTGTTGGGAACACCTGAAATTCAATCTCATTTATGTCGCTTCCCATATCTACTTATCTTTACAGCATATCAATGACCCTCATGATAATCCCGTGCCGATCCACCAGAAGTTGCATGCGCCTCGCTTTGGCAAAGACATTGATGGCGGCATTGAGGTGAATTCGATTCGGCCTCAGCATTTCCAGTCGCACAGCCCGTTGGACCCGAAATACTGCTCTCGAGGCTGAAGCTTGATGTTTCGCGCCGACATCTCTGAAAAGACCGCGTCCACATCCCACCTTACGGCGAAGCTTTGAGCTTGTTCATGTTTGGCTCTTTTTCGACAATACCATTTTGATACTACTTCTTGCCAGAATATTAGCAACAACTGATATGCATGAAACTATCTTTAGATATTTTGAGGTTAAATGTCAAGTCTCACGAAATGTTTACGGTCGGTTTACAGCACGATGCCTTTTCAAACAAAACAGAGAAGTACGAGAAATCAAAAATCAATAGAGGGAATGCAATATAGCAAGACAGCTATCATCCTGAAGAAGGTAGATGGCATGTTTCTGATGCAGTTGAACACGAGCAAGAAGGGCAAAGAATTGTTTGGGTACGTTGCAAATGATGGTAACGAATTTATCCAAAAAAAAGGAATGGCTTTTGCACATTGAATGTACTGTACTTCTTGATGCATCCGGTCAAGAATTGTTCATTTCCCACAATCAAATATTTAATCAATGGCAAGGATAGTCCTTATGGACAATCATGTGACCATTATCGAAATATGAGATGACTATGTTTCCTGAAAGTACTAGTTGCTTGATCTCTTACAATCTCTTTCTTGAGTGAAGGAAAGTGCATATGGTTACTGCATATGGCAAAGAATTGCTCTGTATCGTACAATTTGTTGTTCAAAAAGGTAAGTAAATACATATGTTATGTTAATGACTGTCAATACATTTATTATCGATTAAAAACGTTAGCTGAGGTATGTAGAAAACTCTTGCTTTCTCCTACAATAGGCGTTTTCAATAGAAGCAAATGAATACGTTTGTCGAACATGTTAGTTAATCAATGTGGTAAAGGATTGTTGCATGATATCGAAACCAATAAGTTTTAGACAAGGTTAATGACTGTTTTAGCTCTTACAATTCACATACATATCTTGGAAAAACAAAAATGAATACAGTAAAAACTGGTGCATATTGTATTCATGATATATGTGTTCTACTGTTCGACATAATTTTTCCGGGGCTGAGTTGTTGAATCTCCATCCGAACATATTGAAACATCAATATTCACATTCAGATTTCAACCAAAAAAAAAGGCAATCAAAGGTTTTGCAACAAAAAAAACACAACAAAACATACAACGTACCTCCTCCCCCCCCCTGAAAAAAAAAAAAAGCTCCCCCTCTTTCACCTCAATTTTCAGTCCCTAAAACGACCCCAAAAACATCCGTTGGGCTCCCCGAGCCAACGTCGCTCCCGAGCCAACTTGCCCAAAATGGAGGTGAAAACCCCAGGGCCTTCGATTCGACTGGTGTGGTTCCCAGATTCAAACGCATTTGAAAAAAAATGGGAAACGAATCAGGGATTCAAAACATTTGAAAATATTGTTTATCAAAAAAGTTGAAGATGAAGATGTTTCTTGTGATTTTTTTCACCCATCAGTCTGCGACGTTTCACGACTTTTTGGACAAAAAGACATTTGAAACCTTGGATCAGGTTGGATACACCTTCATCATTCTCAAATGTCTGTTAAAAATTACACACACAAAAATCGTGTCTGTTTTTTTGCCTCAGAATCATGTTGCAACTAGAAACAGCTCAGATGAAATGGTGTCACTTTTTCAATTTGAAGAAACTTCCAGCTGGACCGTGGCAGCTTGGGAGATAGATTTCAAGTCTGCACACACCTCCCAGTAAGCCAGTGGCAAATGAAGGTTTAGGTAGGAATCCCCGATCCTAAATATATAGAAATCCTGGTGGTGACTATTACTGTTGAAGGGGGATAACCCAAATAATAACAACAACAATAATGTTGGAACAAAACAGTCCCCAGGTCCTGAATTTCTCGGCAATGCAGATAAAGTATGCGTGAAGCGCGCCTCAGTGGTGGCTGACTTCTCAAAATCAAATTGGTATCGGATCCACTCAACTTTCTCACAGCATTTTAGTGATCTGCAGTCTTTCTTGTTTATCGTCCATATAAAATTGAAATGTCCCAACAGTGTCATCGTGAGTCATACTTTTGCTCCAGATCTTCATCACCAGTCAATCAACAGGTTCTCTCAGCGCCCCTGCATCCTCATCACGACGGTCTTTGTCATGCCTATTTCGGTGTCGTGGACAAGTGAACACACACACACCCACACCATGTCAATCTGATAGATCCAATCAAACATCCAATCCAATCAAATCTGTTCGTGATAATTTCTCGATGCCTTCCTTCCATCCGATTATTTCCATCCCGTTCTGGTACATCAATGCCAGATTCCTGCCCAGAAGAATTGTGAGAATGTGTCCAAACGCTGGTCCCAAGTGGTGAATTTTGAAACTTACAAAACAAAAAAAACGGTCCTGCAAGTTTGACACCATTTTGAGGCACCGAAAAGCCTGCCCAGGAAGCAGCAATTGACCGACCCCTTCAACAAAACTTCACAAAAGATGTTGCGAAGACCCACCTCTGTACATCAGCTTCCCCTTGGTCATGCTGAAGCTGCAAAGCTGCAAGCTCCAAAACAACAGGGGAAGTTTACAACGAGCATGAAAATCAATACAAAGTGCCAGCTGTTGAAAAATTGTTTAATCTTTGTGGATTAGCAAGACTTCATCAACCTAACCGAAAATCCTAATTTGGGAGCTACTTTCCTATTCAAAAGTCGGCATCAGCTCCAAAAATCTCCAAAAATGATCCGCTAAGGCCACCAAACCTCTGTAAAACTTGACACGAAGATGGTAAAGTCACCTCAAACAGCACAGTGAGTTTTTTAGGTAAATTTTGGCCCGTTCAAGGTGGTGTCAAGGTTGGTGGTGCTAAGTGAAACACACAAAGCATACCCTAAATGCCCTAAATTGAAAAACCTTTTCGCATAGTGGTATGGTATGTTGTTGGTGGTGCTCTTCCTCCCATGTCATGTGATGGAAGATGTGTCTTGATGAGGGTGTAGCAGACGAAGGTGCTTGCAGGTTTGTTGCCACAGCCCACAAACAGCCAAAATAGTTCTCTTTGAATGCTACAAAAATTCGTCCTAATCAAATTCTTCCGATGGCCGATACAGGTACAGTTGAGGGATAAATGAAAGCTGGGCGGATGCCTAGATGTCCTAACATCTCCTCCTGACTTCAGCCCATTGCACATCATTTCACCTCATCTCATCCATGAGAGGACCTGGGTAGAATCGACTTTATTGGATAAAACAGTGATAAATCAGGCACTTTCTTCAACCATGCTCCCCTTCCCCCTCAAAGGTTCCACTAAAGCAATCCAGGGCCTAGAGCTAAGAAAACTCCAGCCTTAAGCTGTTTCCTGACAAATTGAAATTCAGGAACGTTACTTTCATCACTAAAAAACTCGAAGAAGCCTTCTGCCCCTACTGGATAAAACCACTCGAAACCTCCCTCCCATTGAAGTCAAGCGGCCGCAAACGGCGACACTCTGCCGCGGCGTTGAAATAAAGTTTCAGGCAGCACCGGCCAAAACTAGTGACTCTCTTCGCGATTGGCAAAAAATCACCAACAAAAATGACACCTTTTTTTGTTTTGGAATCTTAAAGATTTGAGAACACTTCTTTTTTAAATTTCTGAGAACAATGCTTGTTTTTAATGGACAAAAAGGTATCTCGCGGTTTGGTGCACCAAATCCCTTTGCGAATCCGCTACCGCCCGGAGTTTCGCGGAGGCAGCCAGTCGGTGTGGCCAGCTGTAAGATGCCTTGGAGCGGAATTCACAAGTAGATGTACCCTCCTGGGAACGAGTCCATAGAGTATATCCCACCAAACGGGAAAAGGATAATCATCTTCAAACATACCTTGGGTGGGGATATGTTAGTTCTGAAAAGGGAAATAAGAATGTAATAGGATCCTATGACTGCCTGTTGTCAACTCACAAAAAAAATTGGTGAATGCAAGATTGAAACTATCTATGAAAATGCTTAAAATAATCCCTATCGCGGGTGATCTGTGCATACATCATTGTGTCCATGAATAGCTTGTCCTTTGTGTACCTGTGGACATGATTATGCAGAATCTAATGGATATTTACTTATACCGAATAAGTAATCATCATTGTGAAAGTCTTACTCCCCAGTGTATATTCTGTATGGGTGTTTCCAAAAATTGTGATACCCCAAAATGGATGGTTTATAATGGAAAACCCCCTTTAAAATGGATGATTTGGGGGTACCACTATTTTTTGGAAACACCCTTATTCCATCGTATTCCATCAGACTCATCATCCCAGCCAAGTGGCTGTTTTCAAGGTGAAAAACCCGGGCTTTTTTCAAAGCTCCGGGTTCAACCAAGGGAGAAGATGATGGAGCCAAAAGAGGCTGCGGTGAGGATATAAGAAACCTGCTGATTTGGCCACAATTTTGTTATAATTTCCGATTCATCTTCTGATCTGATCAAAACAAATCTTATAATATGCAACACCATGGTTCAAAAAAAATATAGATGGGATGTCTTCATGGTGGCTTTTTTTAAAAAAACAATACATCCACAGCGTATCCAATGCGCACAGAGGCTCCTTGGGTGCCTGCTGTTGCGACTGCTTCGTCTGCAACATCAGGTTCACCTCAATTATCGTCTGATATGTTAGATTCCATACATCATCCAACCACCTGAAGAAATCAGCTCATCATCAAGAATTACTTTGCACATAGTCATCGTCGTCATCATCAAAGAAAAACACCTCACCTTTATCTTAAAATTCAGCAAATTTCAACACAAAAAAAAAACATTTCTTTCCCCAAAGTTTCCCAAAATTTCCCCCAATTCTTTCCCCAAAACAACCTCCCTTTCAGAGCAGGTATTAAACATGGTATCACAAAAAGCAATGACGTTTTTAGGGTCCATTCCAACCGCCACTTGTGGTTTTTTGTTGGGGTGCCACACCTCAAAGAATCGGCCAGGTCCCAGTTCCTAATTTGTCGGGTACAATTTCCATGATGGTGACATTTGTCGGAGCTTCAGGTGATTGGGAAGTAAAATCAACGGGTGGAACTGGAAACTGATCATTTGATCCTTTCTTGGGAAGGCCTGAAATTTGTTTCTACATAGTAGACATCAATGAAACCTTGACCATTTCTTTTTTGAGAAGCTTGGCAGCTTGTGGAAAGTAATCTCATGTGGTTCATTCAAGATTGGGGAGGACCACTGTGCACTGTGTACTCTTAACGGAAAAAACACAACCAAACAAGCCCTGCCTGTAAGAACAGCTCACAAGCATCATTCAGATAAACAATGACGGTATCCTCCTGTATCCGGACCTGGCACAAGTCATGTTGTGGCCGTCAGCATCCAGTTGTTTCATCAAAGGTCACCGAATCCCACGAAGAAAAAAGGAAGGCCTCATAGATCTTGGAAGCATCTCCTCTGGGGCAAAGGCCTCGAGTTTCAAGTTGGTGACAACAGAATCACATGGCAGAATCAGAAATTCCAAGGGGCATCACTTTGAGACCCTCACTCGCCACAGCCATGCTGGGGCCCAGGTAGTACAGAAGCACCACCTTTCGGCTTAAGGAAATGCCCTTTCTATCTCACATCAACATGTCCAGCTTCAACACGGCAGTTTTTGTCGATGTTTTTGTGCCCTTATCACATCAGCCATTTCTATCATTCATCTGTTCGCGCCACATCTACAATTTAATGGAAACAAACCGGCATTCCTTTTTAGGAAAACAACTGCATCTATCGAGTTGCAAATGTCATTCCACCTTTCCAACTTGCCACACCTTTCGAGAGGAGCAATGGCTAGCACACTGGCAGGCCTGAGGAAATGGTCCATTTGGGTGCCATTTCCTGACCATTCACACAGCCCCTGTAGATCTGGTTGAAAGTCTTTATTTCAAAAAACAATGAGTCGCTGAACTCCAATGATGTTTCAATAAATTTTCAAGGAAACATCTCAAAAAAAAAAAACGATCAACCATAAAACAAAAAAAAACTCAGAATCTCCCCCTCCATTCCTCCCAACTGGAATTAAAAAAAGAATCCTTTTCTTCACCTCCTCTGGATCCATCAACTCAGGTGGCTCAGGGTCCTCCACAACGGCTGACTGGTCCCGCAACCCGACGGACCCCTTCCCATCCGGAAGAAAAATGCACCGCGGGAAACCGGTCCTCCGGAAGCCGGCAGTCATGCAAAATGCCACGAACGCGACCACGCACCGCCCGTTGCAGATACCTTTCAGGGCGTCAGAAGGTGAACTGGTTCCCACTTTGCCACTTTCCTCTGGAAGGAATCAATTGTGCTGGAGACTTCGCCCGCTTTTTTCTTCACTGCAACTCTCTATCTGAAGCTGTGCTGCGCAAACAGTGCAAAGAGCAAAAAGAGGCCAATTGCAAAAATAAATATTGGTGGCTTTCTCGGAAAGCCACAAAGCTACACTCCATCATCCCACTGTCCAACAACAATGGTCTGAATTCCGGAGTAAAAAGCTTCAAGTTTTTCGTCTGACGTGTTGGAACCCACGTTTAAAGAGGAGGAACCTTTCAGAAGCACTACACTCACATCACACGTATCCAACTGACTCTTCCGCCAACGGCATGCTTAGACCAAAGGACTAACGCTGCCAGTGGTAGGATCATACCACAACTCCAACTGTGAGCCAGCTTGAACTCCTGGAGGAACGGTGAAGGTCACTTGAGGTCCTTCAGGTACAGTTACAGACAAGGCTTGTCCACTGCTGACACCAGCTGGGACCACGATTTGAAGGACTTGTCCTGCCGGGGAAAAAAAATCAAACAACTTGGAGGTCTCAACATTGAAAAGAGAAAAGAAGCCACGAAACCTTGAAACCTTCATCATTTCCAGCAAATGTCTATCCCCAACAAAACAACCAACTATCAATCACCTCCCAAAAAAAAACATCAAAAAAAACATCCAACAAAAAAATCAGGACAAGTAGTACAAAACCGCACCTTCCGGCTCCATGGGTGCAGAGGCTTCTGGTATCGGGGTGGAAGGCAACGTATGGATACCATCCACTTGAAGAAATTGACGAAGCTTCAAGCACCACAGAGTTCGGCTGTTGGGATCGTTCAACACCCGATTCAGCCACCTGTCCAAAAAACGCAAAAATCAGCCAAGGAAGATATACACCAATTTGGATTTTTTGGGGGGAGATGAACATTTTTCTGGATTGCACTGGAGACATGAATCCGAAATTTTTTTTAGTTCATAGATTCGTTATTTCTAAGTTCATAGATTAGTTACAGTTTGCCTGAAATTCCCGACGTTAATTCAATTCCAATTGGTATCCCAACCACCAACCCAACAAATTGAGACTATATCAACAAAATTCCCGGCCTTTCCAATCCATGACGTCGATCTTCAAGTTTGGGTCCCTCACAGCTGAAAAGATGCTTCGGTGGAAAATCCGTATCAATTCTTGACCCTGGCGCAATGCGATGCAGGGTGTCCTGGCACACCATGAATTGACTCAACACATCTCAAGCCAAAAAACCATTCGTGGAAGCTGGGAAGAAAATCACGTTTTGATGTTTTTGATGTTGTTTGCACCGCGGGGGTAAGTAAAACATTAGGAAAAAAGTTCATTCCAACGACCAAACAGCCCCGATTCTGGTGCGTCTCCTTCAAGGTGTCAAAGTCATTGTATCGTTTTTCTACGCGATAGGAGGCACCCTTCTCCGGAACCACATCAATCGCAAAGAATTGCGTTCCTTCATGTTTGGCGAGGCCATTGGCTGGAACACCCACAGCTGAAATTCCAAGAGGAGGAACTTCAATAACTTCAGTGACGACTTTGCCTTTGCCTTTTCCTTTCCACCATCCTTTACCCTTGCCCTTCTCAACAACCACAACTGGAGCCGTTGCAACAGATGGAGTTACTGTAGCAGGCACTACTACCACTTCCTTTCTGGGTGGTGGTTGTCGTGGGGCTGTGACAGCTGTAGCAACAGCAGCACCAGCCAAGGCCGCACCACCAATAACAGCAGCTTCTGTCACTGCCTTTGCAATTCCATGACCATGGTGATGATGATTCCAATAGCCTTTTCCCTTTCCCCAACCCATGATGAAGTGATGAAGGTGTCGGTAGAGTTCCAGGAAACTTCGGCGCAGAGCTTTGATTCTCTTCACGGCTAAAAAAAAGTCGGTCCACACATCTCTCATGATTACAAGTGGGAGCTCAATCCTTGACCTAGGAAACTGCCTGCATGCTTCGTTTTACATGTTGTGGCAGTCTTAGCACCTTTCCCAATAAGTTCCGAATCCTTTGAAGGCCTCATGCTGCTGGCAGACACGCAATAGCCAACATTGTCCAGGAACCTTAGCACAAAACTGCGGTTTAACCACCCAGTTGAGGCTTTGTTTGAAGTTGGAGATCCACAATATAATAAAAACATGAAAATCCTGGGTCCGATTGATTGGATGAAACGTTTGTCACTTCAAAACTCTAACATCTTATGGGTGAAAACAGTGAGATGTTGAAAGAAAAGAAACAGGGAAGTTTCTAAAAGATAACAGTCATCAAGGGTCAAGTCAATTCATTGAAAGTCAGATGTATTACAGTTTTAGAACCCTAAATCATTCGTGGATCTCAAATTGCCTTTGCAAGTGGAATTCCAGGGCACCCCAACGCATCTAGAACTCTCAATCCTGGCAGCACTTTCTTGCTCCATCTCCAACAGGAAACTCGGCAACCCAAAGCAGTCAAACCAGTCCCCAGGCCTCCCTCATCCACTGGCAACTCCTGCTGAAAATTCTTTGGAAACAACGAAAGAAACAGAGAGAAATACCAAGTCCATTTGAAGCAACTGTTTCATTTAATAGCTCTCAAAACGAAAAAATCTACCAAACTCTGAGTTTGGATTTTGATTAAAGAGTGTTTTTGGTAGCTGTCCGAAAAAAAAAAAAGGAACAAAACATTGCAATTCATTCACACTGGTGGCTTGAACATTTTTTTTACAGACATTCCCCTACTCTTCCCATGGGAAACAGATAAAACAAGAAAAATGGCAGAGAAAATGCAACAAGTGTTGAGTTGGTCAAATCCACCCCATCCCCGCTCTCTTTCTCTTTCAAGAAAACATGTCAAGCTACGTCAGAAAGAGGGATGGATTCATTGTCATAGTGTGATTTCAAAAGTTTTGACAGCTAGCAACTTGAACCCTGAAAACTCATCATTACTCGAAAACTGACAATTTTTCCATAGACATATACACCTTTATAACCCCATCATCCAGCAAAATTCTCTGTTCTTCGCCCCTCCAAAAAAAAAAGCACTCCCCGAGGTCGAGGTCCTCCTCGGCACACTCCGATGCGGTGACCACTTCGTAAGTCCAAGCTGAAGCTGCCTGACTTCTTTGGGGGATGGGTTTTTGACAGGGAGAGGAGAGCCATGGGTTTTCTTAGCATGTAATATGTCATGTTGTACCAAAGAATAGGAATGATTTTGGAGAAAAGATTTGATTTGTTTCAGTGTTTCTTTGGGTATGGTTCAAGAAAACTGTCCAACAACATGAAGTCTTGCCCACCCTATACTTCTAGCCCGCTCATACATCAAAGGTAATCCTATGTAACCGTTATATAACCCTTTAATGAAAGCACCAGCACACCTGGCCAAAAAAAGCATCCACTGCTTCCAAAGGCGTCGGTCGCAACTTGTTCTTCAACTTCAACTCATCCACCTTTTTCCGGCAGAGTTGGAGTTGGAAAATCCAGGGCTTTCAGGAGGTAACAATCCCCGGAGTTCCCAAATCTCTCTGGTTTGTTGAAGCATCCAGAGTTTGAAAAAAAACAAAAGAATTTCCATCAATGGCCATTGCTGGGAATCCCAAAGGCCTTCCTTGTTGAGTATAGAAACCACAGCACGGACATGCAGGATGCCAATTGATTGAGGTATGGACAAATACAAGACCAATCATCCGGAAGGTTCTGAAGCCAAAAAGTCTCCCTTTTCAGCTGCAGAAGCCCGCAAATTTTGTTTCTCACAGTCTGCCAGCAGCAGCTCTTCGCGAAAGGCGCGAGAATGCAAAGCTGAACTGGGTGGGGCAAAAACACCTTGGGTGTTTGTATGGTATCATAACAATGCTTGTTTTCGCCATACACATTCCAACACTCAAAGGTTTAAGCCAGTCTGCACCATCCTCCGATACTGTACAACCTGGAGAACTTTGTGCATACTTTGGGTGCCCGATTGGCTTCAAAACTTGCACGCAATCCGGGTCAGGCTTCAATCGCACGCCTGGCAGTGATACTGAGTCGTAGTGATAGTGTGCGTCATCCAAAATTCATCACAAAAACCCGCCTCAAATTGTTTCTTGAAGTTCATTGTTGGCTTCAATCTAAGCGAGTCATGGATGGATCAGAAAGGCTCAAAGATAAGACACTCCTAAAATCTAGGGGAATGTAGGTTTCACCAGTATAACTCTGCCCCTACTGTACCACTTTCAAGTCGCTTTCTCGGGTTTAGCATGGCCAAGGTACTGTGTCACGGATCACAAAGCGATGGAGGACCACCGTAGAAGCAACTCCAAGCTGATTTGTTTTTGCAAAATCAATGATCCGTTGCTCCAATATGGCATCTTTAACTGGAGCCAAAAAGGTGTTGGTCAAAAAAACATGACGAATCGTTGTATTGCTTTCTAAAGCAAATTTTTGCCCCTTCTCTTGGCTTGGACGTTCTGAGTATAGGAAGTCAGGAGTCATCAAGATGATCTTTTTGCTTGCAGCTTTCCCACGTCGCCCTGTAAGGAAAGGGTCCAGGTTCTGTGCGCGTAAGGCGTCGTCGAGTTTTCGAAGGGTCGAGGTCCACTGGGAGAAAACCAAACATTGGACCTTGGGATGTTCGGCCACAATCTTCTGGATGGCACACACCATAGCATCAATCTTCGTACAAGGCGAAGTTTTCTCCTCTCAGGGCAGAAGATCTACTCATAGGAAAGAAGTAAGTATCGCTATGCTATTTACTCATAACTCATATAGACGTATTCTTGCTGTTTTATGGTCGAAGAAAATTCAGGAAGGGAAGTCTCCACCCCTTCCCAACATGTACCAAGCCCAATATCCAGCTTCAATCCTTGCTTTCCTGACACTTCTGGAAATCCAGGGTGACCGCCACCTGTTTCGCATCACAGTTGCAGGTTTCATGTCCTTCACAGGCCACATGACCACATGCCATGAGACGTGTCTTGCTGGCACCGCAATGGCATAGTGCTAGAGGCGAAGCTTGCGAAGCAGTGTCATGTGAAGGTAACCCAGCTGCCTAGGCAGCAGGACGTGGAGGGGGATGTGAAGTAACAAATCACCACCTCAGAGAAATGATGTGAAACTGGACCTCTGCCAACATCCGGTACAAACCTGTGAATTTGTTCGGATATCTTGGGGGTTAGCACCCACATCCTACCAGTGGCAATAAAGTGATGCTCATACCACTTCTAATTGGGATGATTCCAAGACTTACTGGTAGCACTTTCACAAACAAATTCGAATACTGTAGCACCTTTTGGAAGGCCAATAGTCCCATAACCCTTCCATCCGTTGTACCTCCAACAAGACTTGTAGGAGTCGCCAACGTCGTGTTGCCTTCTCATGTGCCTTGTGAGCCCGTTGCTGTGCCAGGCGCAAAGTATTCACCACCTCCTTGGGACGGGTCAGTCGATCGCAGGCCTGACCAGCCAACAAAGAGAAACCGATCTACAAAACATGGCAATCGAAGAATAAACTGCAATCAAAAAAGACAGTTCAAGTAAAAATAAACACCCTGAATTTCCAGGGTGTAAAGAATCGAACAAAATATCAATGATCTTATTTCCAAAAACAAAAAATCGTCAAAGGTTTCCCCACAGGTGCTCCCCCGGTGCCTGGCATTCCACTTCATGCACTCGGCTGGGCTCTGTTCCATCCCTGCCTTCTAAAGCTACTTGTGCCAGGTGGCGGAGCTGCACTTCCAGGGGTTCACCCACCGAGGCACCATGACGAAGTAAAGATTGAAGTTCTTCCGCATTGCTGTGGCCACATGCCAATAAGACTTCACGTTCATAGCCTTGAGGGACGTCACGTTCAGCCAAAGTTTTGAAGGCTTGTAGCCTGGAGAAAAGTGATCGCAGGACAAAAGATTCGAAGTCTTCAAATTCTAGGAGATGGTCAACAAAAAGAAAGTGCTATCTATTCAACACATAGAGTACTGTACACCAGAGAAACCACTGGATCAGATATAGTCAAAAACCATCAAAAACCCCAATTTCTGTCCAACTTGGACAGCAAAATCCATGGGTGTTGGTGTTGGGACGGTGGGGAAAAAACTCTTTCAAAACAAAGAGAAACACAGGCAAATCCATGGCAATCTCACCATCCCATAGCCTCAGTTCAAAGTCCGAGTAGTCATCTTCTGCCAAGGTCACATCGGCCTCTTTCAAACACTTCTGAGCTAACACGTCCTCGAGGGAACTTTTGTGTACGAGGACAAAATGCCGATGTCTGCAACGGTTTTTCAAGAAGTTGTTCAAAGTCAGAGGGCTTATCCAATACCACTATGAGAACATGCCTTTCGTGCATCACTTTAAACACCTTTTTGTGGAAAAAAAGACGACCAACGTGTCGTTTTGTTCGCAACATTCAAAGTGTGTTCATACATTTTCAGTTGCGAACACAGTCCTTAACCAGTTCCTCCAAATCTGTTGGTTCACAACATAATTGCAACAACGTACGGACCTGAGATGTTGACAGGGTGGATCCGAGTGGTGATTCACTCAGGTTGATTTCATCTAAGGCATCCACATGCTCCATCCTTTGCCTTTTTTGGAAGTCTGGATCTGCTTGGCGCCTTAGTTTTTGCCAAGAAGAAAAACACACAGAAATGAAAGGTGTTACCACTTGTGGATCTATTTTCAATGTGGAAGATTTGTATCTGATTCTTTTAGTTAGAGAAGTCAGTACACATGAGTGTCACTTCAGAGGGCACTTTGTCCAACCAAAAAACCAGCCAGATCTTTATCTGCAAAAAAGAAACCGAAAGATCTAAGCAAAATGTAGCAAGTCATAGCAAAAAAAACAGACCAAGGTTTCAAAGACTTCACAACAAATCGTGCTGTAACACAGCTATGAAACCAATTGCAGAGCTAAGCTACTCTAAAAATCGAAACAAATAGACCACACGTTCCTTCCGAGAGAACTGCAACTCATGTACGATCTTCTCAACACCTTAGTTGTTGTGAAGATGTTTCAAAAGCACAACAAGCAACAAAGAACAGCAACAAACCTGACAGATTCTAAGAGATGAACCCAAAGGCCGATCCACCTGCCAGTTGATACAACGTTGGCAGTCAATTCTGGCAAATCCAACCCAAAAAGTCGTTGAACATTGGACACAACAGTGGCAAGAGGCGAAAACCTTTTTTTTCTGTTGGCTCGTCGAGAATTATTGAAGCCCACTTTGAAGCTTCCTTTTGGTCCAAATTTCTTGGAGGCTGTACTTGGCAGAAGCAATAGTCTAGAGCATGGGACCATAACCAGGAATTCGCATAGATATCATATGGATTCACATCTGCCACGGCCGCTGAAGGTGGTAAAAAAATCAGATTTACCATAGCAGTCCCAGAAAAACCCACAAAACTGCAGGATTTGTAGATTTTCTGCGCTAGCTGCTGTAAGGGCACAGCCTCCGCATCTCTGATTACCTCGAAGCTTCGGTTTTGAAATGCAACCTCCAAATACTCCGCACCCGGTACTGGTCGTGAGTTGCGTGTGGCATGGCGACCCAAGAAGAGACCAGGAGCATTAAAACGACATGGACAGGAAGGTCCTGATGTTATGGAGAAATTCCATGGTGGAGATATCCAAGGATCATTACAAGCTGCAGCTGAAGTTCCTTTCAACAAAGGTGAAGACCAAATGGCCCGTTGAAAAGCTTGGCGATTTTCACGACTCCAAGAAGCAACACCACTAAGACCCATGGTACGATGTGGATAAATAGGAACATGTTGACGAACTTCGATACCAAGCATCTGACATAATACTTTGGTATTTTCACTTAAGGATCGCCTCCCTAGTGGAGGTAATACCAAAATCATCTTGTGACCACTTTGGATCACTCCTTCCATGACTGCAAAAAGTCGAGGTAGAATATTATCAATGGCATGACCATAATATCCACTTTCACGAAAATTGATATAGGCTACCACTTGTTTCGAAGCAAGATTCTCAATGACCTCCTTCTCGGAGCACTTGACGTATCTGAAAGCAGCCTTTTCTTTCAAAAAGTCACTAAAAGGAATATCCAATTCATGGATGCCTTTGCAGCCACAAGGTGATAAAAGCACCGTATTGTCATGTCCCAAATATTCTCCGAAAGTCAAATTGATACCAGAATACCTCTCTGCATATGGTAGTTGTTGACCTGGTGATAAGGTCATAATTGACAAAGGCCAGGATTCACTTCGAAATTTCACCATCTGCGTGGAGTTTTGTGCCAATGCCAAGGAAATCAAATCCTTCACCTTCGGTGGCGCTGGAGTCGAAGGCTCCCCTTCCAGGGCTCCGTGGGAAGTGGAGACCATGGAGACCATGGAGACCGCCACTTTTCGGCCGCGTAGGTTTGGGGCAGGCTGTGGCTGTGGTGGAAACGTCCTTCTTTCAGATGGCGTTTCCACTTGAAGCTGGTTCATGGGAACCAACTCATGGACGGAATGAGATTCAAAGGCATCCAAGTTGTGAAAAAGAAGGACCACATTCAGTCCAGTTAGAGCTAATCCAATCACAACTTTGCGACAAGAACTATTGAAATGAAGATCAGGAAGCCATGAATAGCTGAAGAACATAGATTGGCTTGATTCGGATTCCACAAGCCGATCCGCATTTTTGCCTTTCCTCCGTTTGCTGCGAGCTTGTGTCTTACCCGTTCGTTCGGCTTTGCTGGACATGCTATTCTTGGCCAAAAATGCTTGAACCAAGGTGCCAGCATCAAATGGTTATCGAAAAAAAATGACCTATCACACATCAGAATCAAACATCACGACGCGGACCCCACCTGAAGTGGATTCCCCAGAACTCGGTCGGTGTCCTAAACGTCAATGATTCACAGTGACAGCTGCTGCAGTGACTCGGTGACCGATTTTTTTTCAACAAAAAGAATCCCTGATTTTCAGGGAAAAAACACATGAACAAAAATCTGTCAGCATCTTTCCAGCAGCACCTTTTTTTTTCTGCGATGCTATTTCTCCATATCAACTATTTCGCTTCCCGCTTCCAGTGCCGTTGACTTCAGGCCCGTTTCTTCGTGCTTGGGAACCTGACATGCACACTGAATTATTGGAAGACTCCACATTCATATGATTTGGAAATTGAACAAAACTTTCTGCTTAGTAACATTTCATGAAAAATGAAGCATTCCAGGAATGAAGCGTCTGTTTTGATTGGCCTTTGACAATCAAAGTTCCACCATGGTTCGAACTTGCATCTCTTGCCTGGATTTAAAGCAGTGCTCGTGCTGCGTGGGACAGCTTGTCCTTGAGACAGGGCAACAACATGTGCAAACAGCCTTGGTTTCTCGTGAATTTTCCGCTGTGCAAGCTGCAAATCTGAGTGCCAAGTATTGACAAACTTCGGCTATACTAAGTCTACCATGCATAAAGTCCATAGCAGCCATAGCATGTACAATTTTGCTAGTCGCGGTTTGCTAGTCTTGCTTCATGTAAGTTCATTGTACTCTTGGGTGGGACGATGATTACGACGAGCACAAAAACAAAGACAACCAACCAACCAACAAAAGCCACGAATCTGTTTGGTACATGTGCTGAATAAGCCAACCAATTCTCATAACGCACTTGAGTCACTCAAATGATCGGTCCTTCTGCTGCCTCAGCATCTGTCGCAGCGCAGGACGAATTCGGGCAAAGGAGAGGTTGTTGTAGAAGAAACCTGTCACTGCACAGCCGAGAAACAATGCTGCCAAGAACAACACGAAGTAGGATCGTATGATGTGTGACCATACTGCAGGTCAGCCAGGTTTCGTCCTAAACACAACAATTCAACAAAATTACATAAAATTACCACTTTTCAATTTGACACATTTATCAGAAGTCCGTTCATGACGCCTATACAACCCCGTCGTCGTCGTTTAAGGAAGACAAGTGGCTGATAAAGATGAAGGAGATGGCACATTGAGCCAGTCCATACGTCACCTCACAGGCACCAGGTTTTCAAGCGATAAATTTCCACGGGGAAGCCACTGCAGCTTGCCTCGAAGAGCCAAATCGAATAGAAAGACATCCAAATTGGAGCACCTGCAATGAAGAAGACCGCCTCAGCAAAAAATCAACTTTGAATCATGTCACTGGGTGCCCTTTCAAGATGACAAATTTCAAACGTATAAAAGCTGAGCCTTGATAATCTGCCCGAAGATAAACAAGATCAGCAATGGACGGAAGGCCTCCGATAGGGATGCACATGAGGTTGAGGCAAGGTCATGGCTAAGAATAACCGAATTCTTTACACCACTCCTGGAGGTCATAGGGTACCCAAAGGTCCAAAAGTGAAGAATTAACCCATGAGTGAATAGCAACTAAACCCAGGAATCTATTCCTTTTCCAGTCATCACCATGATCATGATCATCATCATCATCATCATCATCATCATCATCATCATCATCATCAGCAGCAGCATCAGCATCATCATCATCATCATCATCATCATCATCATCATCATCATCATCATCACATTAAGATGAATTCGCCCATTTGGCCCCTCCCAAAACCTGTCCAGTTCCAGTCCTGGAATAGGCAGCGCATCACGCCAATGAAGATCGACTGGTAATGGAGCACCACGAAGGAGATGCCAATCTGCAGCAGGTGAGCTTCAGTCTTTGAATAAAAAAGGATAAGAACAATACCTGCTTGATATTGGTTTGATATGCAAAGATATTGGTTGGTATTGGTTGCAGTTTTTGGGATATCGTCTTATGAACCAAATATCAACCAATATCTTTTCTTTTGCATCTCTGCATCATCTAGTTGCAAGTCCGTTTCATCTATTGACAATGAGACATGACACAGCCCAAAAAAACAAAACGAGAATACGGTAGGTGACAATTTCCAGCAGCTTTTTTAGCCAAATCGTAGGTGAATTTCTTTGCAACTCGGCAACTCCCAATTTCTTGACCCTTTACAAAAGGCCTCAAAAACCATGGAGTCTCGCTTGCACATATCCACCACTCCTGCCCATCTGAAAGTGGCCAAATACATCTCTGTGTTGACCATCTTGACCGGAAATGGTCCTGCATCCTTTGGCATCACCATGCTTGTTTCCTGGATGGCCTGGATCCAACAAAAAGACCGAGAACAAGAAGAAGCCATCCCTTTGAGCAAACCGCCTTGGGTGGCTCCACTGTTGGCTTCGGCATACTGGGAAGCCTTAGCTACCAGCATTCCACTTTCCATGGTTCTAAGAAGTCAAAATCTCCGCACCCCAGGAGTCGGACTGTGGGCTGATATATCGCATATAGTTGGTGCCCAGCACACTGAAAGGCCTGACCGCAAACACTCTGATACAAGGAGTCACAAGTGCCGACATGTGATTTTGCTTGTCAGCATGCCTTCTGGTGAAAACCCTTGGATTCACAAGTAACGGGATGATGTGGGGATACTGGGAGCTCCGCCAGGACCTCAACTTCGAACGGTTTCGGGCTAGCCTCATCACCGGCGCATTGAAGGTCTTGGGCATTGCCTCCATAGCCACAGGGGTCCGCAACGCCTAGCCAGCTGCGAGAAAAGCCGCAGAGGTGTTTCCAAAGTTACCACAAACATGACAAAGAGGGTGCAAGAAGATTTTGCTGGCATGCTACATAGTGACATAGTTTCATTCAACTCTTGAAACGCAATGGTTTCGGAGGCTTCACTGGCCTGTCTTGCAAAGGAGCCGGCGGTGCGGCGCCTACATCAAGGGCACAAATCACAAGTGAAAAATCCGAAGGTTCCACCTTTCACATGCATGTTTACACAGTTAAAAACCATGCTGTTTACGCATGTTTCATCATTCAATGATTTGATAGTTTGTTTTTGAATTGCCTATCAAGTTTTCTCTACATCATCTTTCTTTTCGAAACCTCATCCTCCATAGACGTCCCAGTTTAGATATCAACCCTCTCAGACTTGGGGTCTCCAACATGCCCTGTCCGAGGCAGCGAGAGAGACCACCCAACCTTAGATTCATCTCTCATCCCATCCAATTCCCATGGGTTTCGACGGTGGCGAATCAACTCCGTCAGATCCCTCAGATTCCCGGCATTCCGGCGACTCAGTCCCTGAAGCCACTGGCCGGAATTGAAGGCCCTTTTGAACCAAAACAGTCTCTGGCAAAACAAAACAGCTAGGGATGAGCAGCAGCGGTTGGCAGTTAGGAGTTTTTTGTATCACACTTCTGAAATCTGTTTTTTTCTCAAGTGTTTCTCTCAAGAAATCATATCATCTATCTATATCTATATCTATGCATTGCCCCCATGAGAGTATACATCTTCTAAAGCTAAAACAGAAGACTACAACAACTGAAGATTCTTCGATTCTTCGATTTGTTCATTGAATTTTTTCACGACCTCAGCAGAAACTGTCCTCCAAAGCTGCTGCCCAGGAGTCTAAGAATCGCTGAGCCTTGACAAGTCTGAAAGAAACATGGAGTTGGAGTGACCCAAAACGTCTTCCTGCCTTGTTTCATGTGGCAAATGATTTTTTTTGAAGATGTGATTTTTATTTGAAAAAAAATGAAAAAAAATCAATGCTGCATGCCTTTTGTTAGGTAATTTGCAAGTGGTTTTCAATCAAATCATCCTACAAATTCAGGCCTCAGAAGCATCCCCCCAGGGAATTTGGAGGCCAAGAAGTGATGCGAACCTGGTTCTGTCAGACGGTTGTCACTGAACCCAACCGAAAATTTTGTCATTTGTGTTCACAGAAAAAAAAGGGAGAAACAACTGATGATCATTCAAGAAAGCACAGCTTTAAAAAAAATGGAAGGAAAAGCGTGTGGGAAAGAAATGTGGTGTTTGCGTTTTCTTTTCGAACTCGTGAGGTGATCTTCATGTCCATCCAATTCAAAAACCCTTGTGGAATCCCAATCTAAGACATCCACGGAGCCACCTCATTTCCAGCCTTGAGGCACCTCAACTCCACATCCGGAACGTCAGCCGCGAGAAGAACAGCCATAAAAAAAACAGAGGAGGAACTTCATACTTACCTGAACAAATTGTTATCATAGGTGCTTCTCAAGATCAAAATGGACGGATGTTTTGTTTAGTATGTTTGGCAAGTACTTAAACTCAAACAGAAACAAACGATCTAAATGTGAAGTTGATAGTCTAAGAGCAACCACCAGATGAAACCGACGAGGCACCCAACCCACCGAAAATGTGAAACAAAAGAATCAGACAGTAGACGAGTACAGCGCCTATCATCAAAAAAGTTGGTTACATACCCAGGTAAGCCCTTGCTACAGTCGAAGGTCTTGGGTGCAATGAAGTATGATCAGAGTAGCAAAAGTATAGGCCATTTTTTTGTCCAGTTTTTACCTCCCGCTTTAAACGGGAGAAAAAAAAACAAAAAACTCCCATTTTGGTGTAATTTCCAAAGCCAAGCGACTCCAAATCTGCCAAACACCAGCGCGAGTTGGCTGTGATGGCATGCACCGCATATAGTGGTGCCACCTCAGATCGAACTGCCAACTAACAGCCAATGCCTTCCACTCACGACCGGAAACAACAGAATCTGCAAGTGTAGAAAAAATTCTTGCTTCTCCAAAGATGTTGGCCACAAACATATCCTCCAAGTACACGTGGATTAGAAAAAGTTCTTTCCCTTCTGACTCTCTCTGACTCTCTCTTTGGCGTTTCAAAATAGCCTAACAACTCTTTACATCATTCCCCACTCAGAGTGATGCCTTGACCAAGTACTGTTGTAAGTTGTTGAAACTTCCACCATTGATGACATTCACCAGGTCCCTGGCAACCCGTTTGCTTGCTTGGCATCCCCTCTTGGACTCTCAAACACCCAAAAGTCCATGCATTCTCACGCAATGGTGGCGTTATTTCGTGAGTCTGAGGCATCCACTGTCTCCGCCACTTTAAGTTTCACTGAATTTTATCTATAAAGAAAAAAGAAAAACACATCTCATCAAAATGTAAAAACATCCAACCTGACCAACAAGTGTCCATCATCCAAGACCAAGCGATTGAAGCGAAACATTTCCAGTGTTGCACCACCTCATGGGAAATCTCGGCACAGCTACATTGCAAAAATGCCAATCTTCACCAACTCATCAGAAACGAGAAGCTATCAGCCAGGACCCAAAATTTCTGATAAGTTACACGATTCCTTCTTTGTGCTGTATACACTTACACATTTAGACCTTCTCATTCTGCCCAACTTCACATCAGCACTTTCGGCGAATTATAGCTGGTGTACCCGAGTTGACGAGATTTTGCAACGTGTGTATCATTCACAAATATTCAAACAGAAATCCAACTAATTCAAACTCCAAAAGCCAAAATTCAAAAAGAAACAATCCAAAAGGTGAATCAAAAAACACCTGAGCCCAAGGCTGTTCGCCAAATTCATGGACATTTCGCGGGGTGACTCCTTAGCAGCCTTCGTTGACGAAGTTGCAGTGCGGAGGGGTCAGAGAAAATGGCAGAGATGGACCTAGGTGAATCTCTGTTTGAAACCAAGTGATGAGTAAAACGTAAAACATTGGTGAACTTGAAAAACTATTTTTGTTCATGAGAACTATGAAAACTACCATGTTGAATCACAGCAACTAGTAAGAACTAAACCAGTTTTCCGTCTATCATAACTTCCACCCAGCCCACCCCCACCCAGCCTGTTGCAAAAGCCGCATCAAATGACGTTCCAAGTCCACCTGACGTCTAGCCATGTAATCTTCACGAGCCCGCAACTCACCATAGTACTTCGACGCCTCAGAGCCAAGAATCAAAGTTATCCTCCTCAAAAAATGGTGATTCTTCGGTGAATTCTCCTACTAAACACTGAGATATGATGAGATGCTACCTCACCTTGGGAAGATTCTCCACCAACAATTTTAAGGAAAAGATCGCATGTCTTCGTTGCTACCTCACCTTGGCTTGGGCTGGTGAGCGGCGAGCTTTGCGAGAAGGCGGCCTTTTTCCTTCTCCTGGATTTTGAACCGAAGGATGCAATAACATCCAAATCGAAAGTTAAAAAAAGCAAAGGAAAACAGGGAAAAATAGCAAAATAGACATTAATATTCATTATCATGATTATGTTATACTATAAAAGAATGATCGATCATTTTCCAACTTTCAACTCCTTCCCCCCCGGCACCTCTTTGTTTTAAAGCCTTCACATTACAAGGCTTCACATTCACCAAGAGCTTCTTGGAATCCTTCCTTTTCTTCTTTTCAGTCAGCAAACATGACCAACGTCCAGTGGCACCCTGCCATTCCAACAGACGTCCCTTGCATCCGTTGAGTTCCACCCGTTCTAAGCCATGGAGCTGCACCATCTCACCGCAACGCAGCGGTTCCGGTGGCGGGTTTTCCCGTGGTGCTTCCAGTGGTGGCTGTTCCGGTGGCGTGACGTCGTCATCGGCGGGTGAACACCAAAGATCCAAGCCAGGCTTCGCCAGGGCATCGAAATGACGCTGGTAGCCTCCCAAAAATGAAAAAAATCGTGGACGTTTGATTCATGATTCCAAGTCAACTAATATACAAACTACTGAATCTTACATTTTCAGCTTGACATAATCCTATTGTGTTTTGAAAGAATGCTTTGAGAAGCAGTCCTTCGGCACTGAAAAGCTGCAAGGGTGCCAAGATGAAATCTGCAGCGAGGATATCTGCAACTGTGAGGCTCCTACAGGGACAAGCACCAACACATGTCGTCAGTCTTCAAAAAAAAATGAAAAACTACCGATATGATCCTCATCATGAATGTGAAGGGAACCATCGGGGTACCCCATATATCGTTTTAAGAAACTGTCAAATAGCCTGTCAACGACTCGTGATGAAAAAGTTCCAACCTCATCTTCTTCTGGTTCTGAATGCACAGGATCTTCACCCCACAGTCTTGTAGCGCAGCTTTCCAGCAGGGAAGCGAATGCTGTTGTACCAAGACTAAGGTTGCAGGTGCATCAAGAAGACAACGGCCTGTCAGAGTTGGGAACTGCACTTAGCAACGAAGTTGTCTCTGAAGCAAGTCATAAGAGTCCAAAATAGCTGCAATCAACTGAATGAATAAATGGTCGATGGACATGTGCTTCACCAAAACATAAATCTAAAACCTGGGCAAATCACCCCGATCCCAAAGAAAGCCTTTTTTTTGCGAATGGGGAGTCTGCTGCTGAAGCAGTGGCAGCAATGGAACCACATGAGCAATCCAACTTCCTGGCACCACATGTAGCCAAGAGTAGAGTGGGAAGAATGTTGATTCAAAGCTCGTTCCTGCTAAACTACCACTACCGCTACTGCTACTATTATTATTACTACACTATTATTACTACTAGTATTAGTACCAGTGGTGATTCTTGGCGCCAGGAGAATGATGGGAGACAAAAATAAAGACAAGCAGGCAAACATTGCGTCCTACATAAAGGATCCAGGACCTCAACTAAGCAGAACTATATTTGGGGAATAAGTAGATCTGCTCACCTACCACTGTGCCTGCTGCGGTGCAGTGACTTCCAAAGATCAGCCCACCCTTCTCGCGAAAGTCACGTTCCACCATCAATTCCAAGTAGAGGTCGGTCTGCGGCCGAAACAAAGGCATGAGTCTGCTTCTCTGCAATTTCCTCTTTTTTACCAGACTCAAACTTAGGCATTTACTGGGAAAGGTATTGTTGCTGGTTTCTCATGGTCTCTCACTTTCAATCTTCCAACATATTTACATATTTCCAAAATTTATGTCTCCTGGTCCCAGGACACAAACCGGTTAGCCTCACAAAGGTCTTCTCGGAGAACTTGCCGCGAAGTGTATCCATCTCGAGCTTCTTGAGATCTCATCCATCCCAACAAAACCAACTGCTGTGGTGTCAATGAATGCCCAGCTGGTACAACTTCACAACAGGGTGGCTTAACTGTACACTTCACCTCTCGTTCTACTGAAGTGTCACCGCATAAACGCCAGCTGCATGCTACCTGGGAGGACCAGAAATCTGACCAAAGGAGGGACTGGATGGCTGACTCCAAATTTGCCTCCAATGTCAAATCTATGGCCGATGGATTGGAATGGTGCTTGAAGGATGTGCGGAAAGCCAAGATTCCACGATTCTGCCAAAAAAGTTTCAACTTCGAGTCATGTGGCTTGCCCACATGTTCACAACTATGACCCTTGAAGTTGCTTCTGGTTAACCATTGACCACAGCTGCAACAACAATGTTCTTGTCCACCTGCAAAGCTTCGAGTGGTAAGCCCTGCTTGAGTCATTCGACCAACAAAATAACCCGAGATGCCCAACGCATTTTGTCGAGCAGACCACATGCAATGCAAAATATCCCGGAATCCCAGTGCTCTTGAAGCTTGAATCCGATGCCATGTTCCTAAAACGCCGGGACGTGCCTTCCGGAGAAGTTGTGATAACTCCGTTTTCTTCAAGAAGGTGGCTGCTTCAAACTCGTTTCCAGTAGCCATTGCTGGTAAACAACCTGCTTGCACTGCAGCTGCTGCAGATGAAGCCTCACTTGATCCTTGTGCAGGATCTTCAAAGAGACCTGCTTTAGGTTGAGCACCATTGCGGCGCATCAACACACGACGACCAGCTTCAAGATCACAACGATCTTGCAACATTTGTAAAGCACATTCCAAGTCTAAGGCTTCTTGCAGAATCTCATGATTTCTCCACGGAAAAGTCACTGTACCTCGGACGCGAGCAACTTTAGAGCGTGTGAAGGCTTTAGCTGCTTCTGTCACCATGTTCTTTTGAATAACCTCCCATTGGTCCGTTGCTTGAGCAGCCACAGTAGGATTCGAAAGTAAACGAGTGGAAGAGAGCAAGGTCATAAAGCCATCAGACTTTGCCAACTTCTGTGTTTTTCGACTTGCACATCTAAGAGAAGTGATCATCTCAGGAGGTGGCAGCAAAAAAACTTCTTCCAAGTCAGTTTGGAGATCTTTAAAGAAAAGAACCTGCTCTTGCAAACACTTCTCCCCTCTACGTCGGTCACCTGATCTCGACACTGTCACCTCAACCTCACCCCCCTGACGGGCACAACGGCGTCGTTTCAGCCAGTGCAGCAACGCAGGTCCTGTGAGTGTCCCTGGCAAGCCTGATTCTGCACGTTCCAAGCGGCGCTTTCGTCCCGCCCCAGGTGTGGCATGAACTGTCACGTCGTCGCAGGAAGCAGGTAAAGAAGCAGCGTCAACGTCAAAATCCAAAGGGCTGTCAGGCCCTTCGGAATGCTTTGGTGGATGTGACTCTGAAGATTTTCTGCGACTCCCCAAAGTACTTGCACTTGCGACACCAGTCTGTGACACAAGAACCTCCTTGTTCTCAGCTTCCAGATCGATATCAAGCTCGGTATCTCGATAAGTCGGCGACCTTACAACTCACGTTTCTGCAGTGATCATTGGTTTGATGATTTCTGGGCAAAGTGTAGCCCCGAAATGAACAAATCAAAAAGATGCCCACTAAATATCAGAAAAATGGTTGGCTGATAGAAGGAATCAAATGAATGACTGAATGCATTCTTTGAATGAATGCAGTATCTGAAACTTGAATTTTTTGGAAACCGAATCCAACAAAAAAGCACTGAGCTGTCAAACACCGGATTTGATCGGCGAAGTGTATCAGCGAGTACCTGAAAGTTTCAGAATCCTTTGTGAGAGGGAAGAACAGCCTATGTACAGAAAGTGGCAAAAGGAGGCATCTCTTAAAGTCATCATCTCTTAGTCATGTACTGTACTAGTTCCGTGAATCTACCTCCCCCACACATCCCACCTGGCTTGCGGAGGTTGCCAACGTCTTGGACTCATCCGGCTCATCCAACAACACGCTCAACTTTCGCAACTTCCGCGGGACCTTCGGAAACTCGAAAATCGGTTGCTGCAAGGATTTCTCATGATTTCTCAGTCTCACACGACAAAAACTGAGGCCTCATTCTCCACAAAGTCTAAAGTGAAGTTTGCTGCACCTGTGAAATCAACGAGTTAGATGACAATTTCCTCTCCACAATCTAGCAAAAATTTGGTCTCGCCTTCTGCTAGCACAATGGTGTCACCGGAAGCCACTGATCTTCTCTGACCTTTCAGGTTCAGCATCTAAGATTTTTCCAGCCCAGAGATTGGAATCATGCAGTATTCCCCCAGGATTGGCTGCGCAACTTGCACTGGCTGAGTCAAAGGCATTTTGGCAAACGAGCACCATTCAGATAGGTCCCGTTCCTCATTTGTCACATGACCTTCTGTCCTTTAGGTAACTTTTCACCAATGTGAGGCACTTTCAGAATACATGAACCTCTGAGAAGCAAGTGGATCCTGACGTACTGCAGTTCTGCTTTTCTACGACGCTGAAGCGGAAAGCATTGATGCCAAAGCACTTGCAAGCAACTTGGACTAAGTGCCCAGCGTGCTGCGATCTTCCACTAGCAGCTTTGACCTAAGAAAACGGGTGGGTCACAAAGATTCTCGGGTTTCTGGATTTTGTATTCCACACCATGTACACGGAAGGTTGCAAAGTTTGGCAATTGAGCATGTTCCAGTTAGGACCTGTGCCCGTCGCAAAGTAAAATGCAGTGAGTGCCTTGGAAGTCACATCTCTCAGAGAAGACCACGGCAAACAAACACAAATCCTTGACCCAACAAGTATAAAGACTCGGAAAACCATCAAACACAAATGAAGAAATGGGGAAGAAACTCTAGAGAATGCAAAAGTTGCACTTGTGAACCTTGCTGACAACTCGCTCTGAGACTGGTACTACTGATTGCAGGGTCGGAGAAAACCATATTACAAGTGGCGGCTCGACCAATCACAAAGCTGCCTGTGTGACCAGGGAAGGTAACCAAAGAACCTTTCTGTGAAACCTCCTTCGTTCGATCTGAAAATGCGTTGCTGATGCCCTTCCAAATGCCAATTTTCCATTTTGCAGGTGTTTTTTCCAACTGTCAATCCCCAAAAAATTCCAAAGTCAGCCTTGGGATACCGATCTCAGTTCAGATTCACTTGTCCTTCCGGGCAATGACAAAAATGCCAGCAAAAAGCAAAGGGAATGTTGCCAGTCGCATTGGGTGGGAAGTCTGACATTCGAGAAGCTATAAATCTCCAGCTATGTGTGGCAGTTTCTTGTAAACTGCAAGGTAAAAAACCTTTCATATTCACCATTGAAAGTATACTGTCCGATTTTTGTAAGCACTCATATTCCTAAGAATAAAAACCAAATGATTTGAAAATTCCCTGGGGCCAGTGGACTGCCAGAAGCAAAAAAACTCATTTTAACACCAAAAACTGAGATGTTGAAAGGTTTTTGTTGGAATGCATGATATCTTTTCCCATGCAACCATAGGTTGGACCATCTCATTGGTGCATAAGTTTCAACCAGGCCTAATTGACCACACCATGGGTCCACGCAACAGCTTTGGGCAGAATTTTTGCCAATCTTATCGGAATCTCATGAGTTTCTTGCCAGGAGCTTCCAAAGCTGCAATTTCAAATAGAAACCTTCTACTGTGATAGGTTGGTAAGGAATGATTGCAAGTTTCTTGTGACATGTGAGTCGCTTGTGACAGCCAGGATTGGAAGCTAGAGCCAGAAGGAAAAGACGACGTGAAAGGAGAAAAACTGATCAATGACTTGATGACTTTGTTTGAGAGGAGCTTCAGCTCTCAACAGTATTCCTGCAATCCAAGTGTATCAATGAACTGTGTTCATGCTTCCCAAAGCTGAGGCTTTTCCTTTAAAGATGCCATTCGTGATCGTTTCTATCATCTGAATGCATGATCGATTAGACACCAAGGATGAAATGCCTGCCTCCTTGTGAATCAACTCCTTCTCTTCCTGAAATGGCAGTTGTGGCAGGGTCATTCCATCATTCCCTTGTCAAACCTTGCTGCCCTCTCGTCATCCACCAGTCCCCTTTCCAACCCCCAAGCAGTTGTCACCTTCTGCAAAGAGCCTTTGATGAAACAAAAGCCCTTCTGCGCGAGAAGAGTCCCTAAATGCTTGGACGCTGTGTACCTCCCAATGCAAACTCTGCGGTTTTTCCTTCCCCCCGTTGATATCTGCACTGCCATGGATGAAATCCAGCTCGATTTTATCACTGAGCTGGAGGCCAGTCTAACTTGTGAAAATCCTGGATATCCTCAGATCGTTTTTGGCGGCAACCCACATCTTTGACTTGGTACCAAAGGGCTACCTTGAAAGCCCTTTCTGAAGCAATCCAAATCAGAGTTTTTTTCACCAAGTCACAAAGCATACAGGGCTGGGCAAAGCCATCACAATGGCATTAAAGGACTTGGAAGCCTACTTTTGCTCTAGACTTCTGGACTCATCCGTTGTTCAATCTTTTGTTCGGTTTTTGCAATGTTGAGTGTCAGTGCATGGAACAGTCGCCATGAAAAAGGCTTTTGCCTCGCATGTTTGGGATCATTCCGCGGCCATTTTTTCGGAGTCCTAAAAGCATTGCGGCAGCTGTTTCCTAACTTCAACCTCGGTCTTTTGGCCAAGACAGTGAAACCCGCCCCGTTCCATGCATTGAAAATACGTCGGAATCTGCCGTTGATTCCAGGCCGCCAGGCCGAAGTCCTTTTTTCTGTGCCGCAAGTCAGCCAGTCACATCCGACGTTTCGCTCTTGGTTATCCAAGAGTGGAACGAGCAATGCAGAGTAATGTCACAAGTGACAATATGCAAATCAAATCGATTGTATCCATTTAGAAATCACGGCATATCATGCAATTTTCTATGGCTCTACTCTGCATTGGCAGCATGAGACATAGTCAGTTGCCTTTTTTGCCAGGATGCATTCACCCAAATGTAAAACATCGCCAGGTTTTCCGGTTGCGTTCTCAAAGCTGCTCCCCTCTCTTGCAAGCACCTATAGCAGCACTGAAGCTGAAATCATCTGGAGGTATCCTGCGCAGGCGTCGGTGCATCGAATGTGAGATGTGTCCAAGTGAAATGGACCAACAAAAATGTCCGGCAAAAAAAGGGTTGACTTGCAGTATCTTGCTCAAAACAATTGAATTGAAGGTATGCAAACATATACCTGCAAGAACCTTTGTCTAAAACAATGTCCTGACATCTGACATGGTGGAGAGCAACTGCACTGCCAGCTGCCATTGTCCCGCCTTCTCACAAGAGCTGATAGCAGCATTAAAAATTACTGCATTGGGTGCCGCAAAAAATAATGCCATCTCATTCAACAATTGCAAGGCTTTCTCCCATTGTTCCCCTCTACCACATGCACTAATGACAGCACCAAAAGTCACTTCATTCGGCAGCACTCGATGAAGTGGCATCTCATGGAACAAATGCAGGGCTCGTTGCCATTGACGGCCTTTTTCACAGGCACTCACAGCCGCACTGCAAGTGACCTCTTGTGGTGAAAGTTGAAGCTTTGCCATGGAATGTAACAAATCCAAAGCGCGTTGCCATTGCCAGCACTTTTCACAAGCACTGATTGCAGCATTGAAACTCAAGAGGTCCGGTGAAATCTGAGAAAGGTCCATTGAGTGGAAGAAACTTAGAGCTAATTGCCACTGCAATCCCTTCTCGCAGGCTGTGATTGCCGCATTGAAGGCGATTATATTGGGGGAAATGTTCCATGTGGCTGACAGCAAATGCAAAGCATACTGCCATTGACCTCCCTTGGCACAAACACTTACTGCTGTACTCAAGGTGATAACATCAGCAACTTTCCTCCGCTGTTCCATATTTGAAAGTAATTCGATGGCAACCTGCCAGTATCCACCAAAATCACAGCAACTAATGGCGCTGTTGTATGTGATTAGATCAGGCAACAGAAGATCTCCTGACATTTCTTCCAACAAATTCAATGCGACTTCCCATCCTGATAAAGTTGTGCAAGAACTGATGGTGGCGTTGTAACTAATGACATCAGGGCTGGTTTTGGAAGCAAGCATGTTCCGGAGCAAGAGAAGTGCCATTTGCCAGTGCCCAGCTTCCTGACAAGCACTGATGGCTGCATTGAAACTGATCAAGTTTTGGAAGATGTTCTTTGTTGACATCTGCAAAAAAAGATCCAAAGCCAATGACCATTGCTGACTCTCACTCCGGACGGCACTTAAGGTAGCATTGTATGTGATGATGTCCAAATCCACTCGGAATTCAGGCATCCTAGCTGGCAGCAAGAGTGCCATTTGCCATCCTCTTTTCTGGCAGCTGCTGATTGTTGCATTGAAACTGATGGTGTTTGGTAAAACTTTGGAATTGGGCATTGAGGATAAAATTCCAACAGCTGTTTCCCATTCAAAACCTTGTTCGCAGGCACTGATAATGGTGCTAAAGGTGACAACACTGGGTGCCACTCTTCTAACTGCCATGTCTGTCAAAAGGCGTAATGCCAGTTGCCATTGCCCAGCTTTGTGACACGCACTTAAAACTGCATTGTATGCGATGGTGTCGGGACATGTTTTCACCGAAAACATGTCAAACAACAAATGAAGTGCCATGGACCAAGCCAACGCTGTTGCACATGCACTAATGCTGGCGCTAAAGCTCACCAAATCTGGCACAACATCTAGTGCTACAAACTGACCAAGCATTTCAATAGCCCATTCCCACCGTCCTCTCTTCATACAACTCTTCCAGAAGCCTCGAAACATGGACAAGCTGAGCAAGCTGGGTTCAGATCTGAGAATTAAAGCCCTTTCTAAGATATGAATCGATTCTTGCCAAGTGCCAACTGTGCCAACCTTTGGACGAATGTCTCCAACCATAGCAAAGCACACAACAAGCTGGTGTGCCCACGGCCCCACTGACAACTAACATGCGTTTGCAAAGTGGTACTTTACCACATTTTGAGCTCTTCTCACGGAGTTTTTTCTTGTTTTTTTAAAACTTTGGGCCTCACATCGTAGTACTACAGTAGTATTTTGCAGTAAAGATGGACAGTTCAGAGTAATATTGGCCTTGTAATTTGTAGTATAGAAAAGTTTTGGCATAGTAGTACAAAGTCGTATTTTTTAGTTTAAAGTAGTATTAGAGTAGTATGTTATAGGCTCAGAAAATACGTTATAATACTGGTATAATATACCTACTCACATCACTCATTACCCCAAAGCAATGTCATCACAACCATGCAATAGCAAAAGCTTCGTCCAAACCCACAAAAAAATTTGGACATCATAATGGTCTGTCATTTTACGCATATTTTATAGGCAAAGTCTTTCTTGGCTACATATTTTTTTTTCTGAAACATCCGCCACCAGCTCGCCCGGGAACTACTCGTAAATCTTTGGTATGTAATCCCTAGATATCCAGTCCCACCGAAATTGTGATTTGACAGAAATTAGACCCTAAGGAATTGTGAATTGACACCCTGTTGGAACTATTTGGCACCCTTTCGAAGGTCCAGGTAGGCAAAAACATACCAGCCCCAATAATCCTATATACATCCGAGACCAAACAATCATCCAAGTTTGGGCGTAGAAAAACCAAACATGATGTGAGGGCTACAACTGCTACTACTGATATCACTACTACATCCAAGTAACAAGTTCATATTACTTGAAAAAAATTCTGGAAAAAAAAACAGGTATATATTGTGAAAACTTAGCTTGTAGCTTCAACCCATCCAAAAACTATTTGTCAAAATAAATTCATCTTCCCAACGTTTCGAGGTGAACATTCAAAAATCATCCGAAACTACCACCGATATGTCCATGTTAAGTCTTGTAGTGAAGTATACCAGTTTTTTGCCAATCCCACCAAAATTGATCCTACCAGTTTTCTGAGACCTCCCTAGACTTCTAAAGACCTTTCCACATGAGGAGGTATGACTGGACCCCAAAAAACCAACCGAAAAGATCAAACTTCAGCATCTATGACTGGGGTCCCAATGGGGACCCCTAGTCTTCCAGTCATACCTCCTGAGTAGGCGTTTGGACCCACAAACACCTCCTAACTCAGATGGAAGGTTGTTTGGAAGGCCTAGGGTAGAAAGTACTGGACATGAAAAATGAAGTACCTGAACCTGAAAGAGGGGAACTTCCCCACCTGAAACCCACCTTTTTGAAAAGACAAATCATCAATATGACTTTGGGAGGGAGTTATATGCCCCAGGGAACGATCACATATCCGACCTTGGGAAAAGGAAAATCATCTTCAAAAGTGCCGGCTGGTAGGAGATATGTTAGTTCCCTGGAGGGCATATATGACGCTGCTTTTCAGGGATATTGGAGTGACAATCATGTGTTTCAGGTCACCATGGATCCCAAATTCCGCCAGGACGTCCCAAAAACTCAGCCCCAATCTTTTTCGTTGTTTGCAATCTTGTTGTGGCATGTGTCACGCACCCGGGCAACATCCGGCATGAGCTCGCGGTTTTCAGCACATCCAAATTGATGTTTGATTGACTTCTACTCAAACACAACAACTGATTTAAAGCCACATCAAGCCTATGGAGTAGTTTCTAGAAATTGGGCAGCGCAACAACAACACCGTGTAGTATATATGTCCTGTGTTCGCTCAGCCGCGTTAATTTGCAGCCCTATGAAATTCGTATAATATTCTTGGTATTAGCTGGTGCAGGACGATTTTTTCCCCAACAGTATCAGATGTATCAGCATTGTATTCAAAATCAAGAATCATGGAGAAACAAAGCTCCCTAAGGATCATTGGACCCTCCAATGGAAGGGATTGAACCTGTATAGCAGGGGTGTTTGGGGGGTCCTCAAAATAGCCTGTTTTGAGGGGTCACTCTTAAGATCTCTTAAGGGTCTGAATGTTTCAGAATCCGTAAAAACATCAGATTAAACAAATCCAAGCATGATGATAACTCCCTATAGATCCAAGTACCTCCTAAGAAGATACTTTAGACCCCAAAATTGTTCCCTCAGTGCATTCCAAGCAGCGGATCCTTGGATCCAGTGGGGACTTGGGGTTTCTAGCAGCATCTCTGGCATTCCGAAAAAAATGGGATGGGGGCAAGCCTCTGAAACCCTTTGTCAAAGAGAGGAGGTTGATGTCGCAAGGTATCTACAAAACTAACCACTGAAACCGCGAATCACTGAAACCGCTTCTCCTTAGCACGCCACCAGCCCGCTTTTTTATTCTTGATCTGTACTCCTGCTAAATACCTATATAATGTATGATTTTTGAGTCGGTTAGCATCAAAGCGCATAAAGTTAGACTTTATGCGATCAGTCCCTGACTGCACCCTAAATGGTTCTAGACTCTACATCCATTACCTGAAATCAGAGTCGATATCACGGTAAACAGAACATTGCTTGCATGCGGACATCTATATATACGACGTCAATAAAAATGTTCGATGCGCAAAGCAAACATACAAAGGCAAACATGTTTCCTGAACATAATGGTTTTGAAATGGTGGACGCGTCTCTTCTTAGATACGGCATTGGGTGGCTTTGTTGAGACAAAACAACATCAATGATCCATGAAATGCTAGATCAAAAACAATGGTAGACCTGATTCGCCAGTCTACTACACTCTGGTAAACTAATATGGCTGCCTGGAATATCCCCAGTTTCATTAGGAAATACTCCATTGCTATGTTGGTTTACCAAAGTGTGTTTTTTTTCTGATGGCAAAACAACATGACCAATCCTTGAAGAGATGACTTCGAAAGCAAGGCTTCTGTGCTCTTCCCCTTTTGTAGAAACATACTGTTGATGGCTGAAATCCCAAACAACCACCTGAGTAGTGCTAAAACCATGTAAAGAATGGGATATCTACCATATCAACTGGTGCAGGATTTCAGCCATCAACAGTATCATTAACATGTTCTGACGTAATTCTACTTGGATGTCCCGTTGGAAGTTAGGATCAATGTTTAGGATCAATGGGTTGGATCACTAGAGACTTCTCACTAGTCATTCGTCAAAATGGGAATCTTCCCAAAATAAGAGTGAAGATGAAAGACAGTCCCTTCAACCTATTCTCCATGACTATGTTTTTTTGCTTCGGTTTTTGCCTCACCTAAAAATTCTCTAGACTTAACTTAGTTCATTGCTTCACTATGCAGGCCGATCTTGAAATTGTTTTTCTGAGCAACTCACGGGGTCATTAAAGAGCAACCCATGGGACAGGAGCAAAACCTTGGTATTGGATCCGAGAACCTTAGTCATCTAGTAGGGTAGTAGTTAACTACTCCTCTAGTTGGTGGTTTCAACCCCTTAGAAAAATATTAGTCAAATGGGATCATTTCCCCAGGTAGGGGTGAACATAAAAAATATTTGAAACCACCACCTAGTCCTGTTTTTACTAATCCATTTATTTTCGGCCAACAGTTATAGGGGTGGAAATAACAACCACTTGTATCTGGCACTTGGATGTCACGGCCTGGGTTTGTTAGGATTTCTTAGGTGATCGGATCAGTGGGTTATACCCCCAATATACACCATGTAAAAGTTATATCCCATTCATCCGATCACCATTGATCCATCCACTTCCTGGCATATCCAAGTAGTGCTTGGGATTCTGGCATAATTTTTTGGCGAAATATGATCCATAATCAGGTCCATCATCCAAATCTAACTAGGGATGCATAGTGCATATATTATCCAGATATAATCGATCCCCTACTCGGATCGATGTCTATGGTACTTAGTAACTGGATTATGACCCCCTATAAGTAGGTTGTTTACGTCCCTTAAGTAGGTGAAATCAACCAACTCAGTGACGATTGTTACTAACTTCGAGCCGGACATCCCAGTAATCTAAGATGTGTTTTTTGAAAGCTGGGGAAATTGCTCCAAATTGCTCCCTATTACACCCCTGAAAACTAACATGGATACCCGAAATGATGGTTGGCAAAAGGTAACTCCCTTTAAACATTGCTATTTTGGGTATCTATGTTAGATTTCTGCGGTGTATGGTTTTGGGATTTTAGATACACACAGCTCCAAATCGCTCCATTTGAAGCACCAGCTAGAAGTACTGCTTGCTCGCTTTTAAAATTGCCCAGCTTAAAAAAGTAACCTCTCCTCATCCCCTAGTCTGGCATTGTGGCAGACCGAATCTAAAATTAATGGCTGGAACCTAAAAATCTCAGAAAAATTTGAAAAGGAACAGCATCTTCAAAACCTCCATCTTGAAGTTCTATATTAAATTTCAATGTCATGACTTCATCCGGATGCGTTTCTGCTCCCGCATTCAAAAAAATCCAGACGCAAAAACGCGTCTGAAGGCATTCATCGGTCCCACTGATTCTGAAAGGGCCAGGATTGTAATTGAATGTTACTTGCCTCCTTCCACGGCGAGTGAATGAGTGTCAGACAGAGTAAAAGCACTAGCAATGTAAATTGAGAAGCCTTGCGTGCCAATCTGGTGGCGCCCACAAGCACATCATCCAACAAAAGCAGAAGTGCTTGAACAGGAGCTATCCAAGCACTCCAGCTTCCAGGAATGAATGAGTGTCAAACAGCGCAATGCAACCCTCTTCAAGTACAGTAGGCCGCTAGAAGAGGTGACCAATGAAAGTACAACCACTGGTTGGAAGCACGACCCTGACGTATCATCAGGCCACCAATAGACGTGTCATGCACAAGTGTACGCAGCATGGAGCCATGCTGCATTGGCTACCCCACCAGAGCATTGTCCTCACCCTTCCGTCCCCTCATAAATGCATCAAGCGGAGTGCGAGCATATGGAGGGGATATGACTTGCTCTTCCTCCAATTTGGTCATACATGGCACGAATAAGCTATGCTTGAAGAGGTGTCTAAGACTCAATCACTCCTGGAAGCGGGGGTGCCTGGATAGATTCTGTTCAAGCACTTCTGTGCCAGGACATTCTCTGCTAGAGAGATGACCATGAATTGTCCTTGATTCTTTGACAACGGGACCTTGGGTTGGGTTTGGATTCCACCGATGTTTACATTATGAGGCTGCTTTGCCACCTGTGGAACTATCCAGAGCGTGACCACAAAAAATCAAAATCTGCAGTAAGTATTCCCTGGCAAGCCTGCATCGCTGCTCCACTTGCCTGGGAGTAGGCAAGTAATATTCAATTACAATTCTGGCTCTTCCGGATCAGTGGGTTCTCACTGATGTCACTGACATGAGTTCTGGCATGCATGGCTTCTTTCTTCACCAGACTGGCATGCATGGCTTCTTTCTTCATTGATACTGTTTTTTTTTCCTGATGGCTGCATGGCTCTATGTCTCCATAGTCCGGGCGGTCGCCCTTCTGTCAGCGCTAACTAAACAACACGAGATGCAAAGAATTCTGCATAGGTGGCAACTGTACAGGCCAATAAGATNGTTTGGATTCCACCGATGTTTACATTATGAGGCTGCTTTGCCACCTGTGGAACTATCCAGAGCGTGACCACAAAAAATCAAAATCTGCAGTAAGTATTCCCTGGCAAGCCTGCATCGCTGCTCCACTTGCCTGGGAGTAGGCAAGTAATATTCAATTACAATTCTGGCTCTTCCGGATCAGTGGGTTCTCACTGATGTCACTGACATGAGTTCTGGCATGCATGGCTTCTTTCTTCACCAGACTGGCATGCATGGCTTCTTTCTTCATTGATACTGTTTTTTTTTCCTGATGGCTGCATGGCTCTATGTCTCCATAGTCCGGGCGGTCGCCCTTCTGTCAGCGCTAACTAAACAACACGAGATGCAAAGAATTCTGCATAGGTGGCAACTGTACAGGCCAATAAAATACAAGAATGAAAGCCAAATTTACTAGCAGTCTCCCAGAGAGTGCCGACATTATGGCCATTCAACGCTTGCCATCAACTGAAACAACAAATTGGGGCGATCCAAAGATCGAAGTGGATGGCGCCGGCTTCCCGAGTCGTTAGAGCAAGGGCTAGTGATGGCACCGCCGAGAGCACGCATGACTAACGACCGGTCCACTGGCGTTGGGGGAATGTAACTTGGGTTTAATTGGCACTTGGAGATTGCTAGTATAAGGCTTCAAAGCGTGTTTAGTGTTGTGACTTGTAATGTGAAACACGAAGTAATCGATGTGAAACGAAGGCGATTGCGGTAGAAGCGTCAGCCAGTACCGCAAAAGCCCAAAGTCAAACTAAGAAAGGGCAGCGCAGGCAATCAAGGAACGGAGCAACCAAGAGGACCGCCGAGGAGTCAGGTGGAGCACCCTCAGCAGAGGGCCCAACACCGCAAGACAACCAGGCGGGAGCCTTGGGGCACCGTTACCAGGAGAGCCGAGAGGGACAGCAGCAAAGGAAAGGACGGGCATTGAAAGAGCGTTGCCGCGGGAACACTAGAGGGGAATCCAGCTGACTCACCCCCGAGCGTTGGCGAAGCAACAGACCTTTAATGACCGTCACATACAAATAACAATGAAAAGAGAGAGATCGGAGTTGTCGTTGGCATTGTGTGAGTGTAGTTGGCAGCCCGACGTCGTCCACAAGCCGTGAGGCGGGGACGAACTGGGGAGCTGCGACCAGGAAGAATGCTATTCGGAGAGAATGGTCTCCCGTTGAGGTAGTAGAGCTCGGCAGCATCCATGGCGCAGATCACTTTGGATCTTGGAGGCGGCGGGCCGGCCCTGCAGACGGTA
>DF241489.1:0-77779 GCA_000507305.1 Breviolum minutum Mf 1.05b.01
CTTTTGAGTTGGCACCTCCTTTCACTGGATGATTGAAGCTGTTTGGTTAGCAGCCTTCTACGTCTTTTTGGCTTTGAAAGATTATTACCAGTGTTGAAGCCACAACGCCATTATGCATGATGTTTCCTCCGGTGTTACCGGTCATGTCTGCTTTCACTGCAGGGACCATTTCGGCTTAGGTGAAAAAGGTTTGTGCCCGTGTGATCCTCCTGGGGGAGGATGCTGCTTCGTGATTTGTATGGTGAAAAACGACCACTTCATGCTGGGTGCATGATAGACACCTTTTCTTAATAGAGGTTCAGGATACTTAGTACAGTAACTGGTTTTATGTAGGTTTATAAGCCTAGTTAGGGGACATATAACCCAATTATAGAGGTTATGACCCTGGTTACTATCCACTTACTAAGTATCCTGAACCTCTAAGTAGACACCCTAAACATATTTAAGGCAAAAAAAAATGTCTGCCCTTCCCGAAAACCCTTCCAACGCTCCAGCTATCTTGGGCCCGCTGGGCGAATTTTCAAAAAACGAAAACAAAAACACCAACTAGAAAATCCCACCATTGATTCGCTTTTGTGTTTTTATTGTACGTCATCATGTAATATTATGTGTCTACCTGGAACCCAAATGACCCCTGTCTTGATTGGAAAAGGCCTTGTTTGGGGGGTTAACCTTCAAAAATAGGGGTCATTTGGGTTCTACTGTTTTTGGACATTCATACACCAAAACCATCACTGTTTTCTGGGACTCCATCGCCAGCCTTTCCCAGTCCAGGCTACGTAAACTTTGGACCCCCTTTTTTTTTGTATCGATCAACAAAATTCAGTCCTCCTTGGTATGGGAGTTTAACACAAAGACTCCCTTCAACATGTCACGATCATGTGGACTGAGCGCCTAGCGATTTCGGGCGCTTGATGCTTCAGAACTCCGGCAAACCAGTTGTTGTAGGGGAGCATTAAAACTCACTGCGTATAAACAAATAAATTTCTTAACCATATCATAACAGGTGTATCATTTGATTTAAAAGGATGCTGTCCATCAACTGTATGGATCTGTTGTATAGGGGTCTTTACCCTACGCACTGTTTTTCTCGCTTGGGCCAACGTGCCTAGGATGATTTTTTCAGGGTATCTACAGCCGCAGGAACGACAAGCAAACACCTCCCGCCGGTGTTTGAGCATTTGTCGGGAAGCAGGAAGTACAATACCATCCCATTTTTTCTTGTTGTGCCACCACCACCACCACCACCACCACCACCACCACGACGACGACCACCACCACCACCACCACAACAACAACAACAACAACAACAACCACCCCCCCAAGCACTGCATCCCCCCCGCCTGGGTGACTTTCTTGGCCGCCTCCAATCGCTCGCCACGTTTCTCTTGGCGACGCTTCAACAAACTACGCAAGCGCTGAGGTTTCGCCTCGAGTCACCGGCAGGCTGAGGTTTTGCGCAAGCGCCGGTAGGTAGCTGTTTTGTTGGTTCTTTGAATATATGGATGTTTCCTAAAATGGTGGATTTCCCCCAACAACCATGGCTTTTTTTCCTACTACTACAAATGATCATTTTGGGGTGTGAAATGGGGGGGTACCATTAGTTAAGGAAACAGCCATATATTGATATAATTATAGTACTGTCAGTTCTTTTTGGCTGGTTTCATTTCTGTTGTTGCTGGTGTTGTTGTTGCTGCATGTTTTGGTTTTTGATTTCTAGATGGCACAGTTTCCAAACAATCTTGCAGTATAGTTCATACTATCTACACTCCCGAAATCTAACATCGATACCAAACATGATGGTTTTTTCCACCACGTGTATCTCCTTTCAAACATGGCGTCATTTTGGGGCTATCTATGTTAGATTTCAGGGCAGTAGACAAATTTATCCATAGACAGCTGGCCTTTCCCTAGGTTTTCTTGCTATGTAACTACCCTCCCTGAAACTAACAGCAAGTTTACCCCTGAAAAGGTACCCCTGGTTGGAAAATGAACATCCTTAGAAGGTACGACCTAGGGGCGATTGCTTAGATTCAGGGAGCGTACCCGTACATGCTTTCTTTGTTTGTGCCTGCAAACTTGCCCTAGCGGTTTACGAAGAATCAGCAGCAATTTCATTATGAAAAATACTGTTGCTGGTGAAGAGAAATCCAAAAACAGGTTAGCAATTAAGGTCACCAATAGAAATGACGGCTTTCCAAAAATCCGAGGTACTTTATGATGGGATTTTTGTCCCTGCAAAAAAGCGTACAAAAATCAAGATGAAACAAAAATCATCCGCAACAAATCCGACTCTCGGAGCCAACCTGGTTGGTGGTTGAACCACCCCATCTGAAAAATATGCTCGTCAAAATGGGTTCATCTTCCCCAAGGATCGGGATGGAAATAAAAAACATTTGAGCTGCCACCACCTAGAAATGACATTCAACAAAATCATCAACTTGGACTTTCTAAGATTCCCCAAGTAAGTAGGGATGAAAACAAAAAATATTTCCGGCACTCCATCTGACTTCGGCAGCTCGCTGAAACGCTCTGCAGCGAGGCTTGTCCAAAATAAAAAATTTTCGAGAAACGCCACCACCTAGAAACCATCCGAGCTCCCATTTCAAACCCTGAAGGTTCGAGAGTCCCCTCCCCGCCCCCCGGAACCTTAGGCGAAGCCTTGCCCCGCGGCATCCTGTCTTGTCTGATTTTTTGTTGGGTGGTCTCGAAATTTTAGGGGACCCAAAAAATAAGAGAGAGAGAGAGAGACCTNCAAAATAAAGAGAGAGAGAGAGAGACCTATGGAAAATATGTTTTTATTTAAAAAAAAATGTTATTGTAATTTACATGTTTGATCCCCAATTAATTTTTGAGCGTCTTCTTCAACAAAACAAAGGCGCTGGTTTTCTAGTGCTGCTTCTGGTTTTTTGTTTCACTTCTTTGGTCAAACTTTTTTGTCAAACCCTCCGAGGTTTTGGATGAAAATGACTAATTATTTCAAAAATGCCTGGAAAAAGAAACGACTTGGAATCTAACAACACTTTCCTATAGCAGATCCATGATGTTTTACAGAGAGACCCGTTGTTTGCATGAAATTGCAAGTGTGGCATAGATTCGCGACTTTTGTGAATCAGAAGCAATTCACTGATGCCTGAAATGCATGGGGGGTCGTTAACACAAATGTGGTTGAGATTTTTGGATCGGAGAAACTAACCTCCAAGAAAATTCCAGTTGCTGGATGTACAAAACTGCCAGAAACCTCCACGAAAAAAAAAAAAGTTGCAGCTGGAAAC
The DNA here is from genome assembly GCA_000507305.1 of Breviolum minutum Mf 1.05b.01. NCBI lineage: Eukaryota > Dinophyceae > Suessiales > Symbiodiniaceae > Breviolum > Breviolum minutum. Next base: position 3,276 of record DF241489.1, read on the forward strand.
CCTTCCAGGGCAAGAGAAGAACACCTCAGGTAGTTAGTCTTTGAACTGTGTGGCAATTCTGCGAGCTGCGAGCTGCCCCCCCCCTTTTTTTGGGATGGTTCAAGTTGCACAAAATTGACCTTTTTGGAAAGGGTAAGTAACTTCCAACTATAAGAGGATCAACCAGAGGTCACGGCTTCAAAATTCACCCCCGAAAAAATGGGCGAGGTGAATCATCAGCGGTGAAAAAGGGTGCACGACTTCTTCGGAACGGAACGGGGAACTGGGGAGATTAAAAAAACCGGGGAAACAAGTCGAGACTGGAAACCTTCAATCCCCAATTTCTCCACCTGGTGATTCAATGTGACCTTTTTGGGATGGTGAAAACGTGACCCTTTCAAGGGGTTAAGTGACCTCCAACGATCGGGGATGAAAAGGTCACTTTGAATCACCTGGCATTTAGTTCTCAGCCATTCCTGCATGTTCGTCGCAGTTCCAAGAGGAAAAAATGAAGAGAACACATCCAGTTTTTCCTATACCACCTGGAAAGTGGATTGGCGCAATCCTCCCATGTATTCCGGATTATCATGGCCCCTTACAAATCGCCACCGAACTTGGGAGTGGAAACCGCCATCTACTTTTACTACTGTCTCCGGATGCTTCTCCATGGCAACATACGGATTTACCGTTGGAAGTGTTCTTTAATTCTTGTTCGATTATGAGGCCTGGGTATCGGTCGCCGTCTCCAAATTGGATAAGCCGAGACTTTTTTATGAGCCAGAATGACCCAAAATGTAGTGACGTAGTGCGACATGGCCATCCGAACCATTTCGATAGTCGCAAAACCACAAATCAGCGTTTAGGAGTGCAATTCAAAAAAAAGTCATTCCCCTGGAAGTCCAACCACCATTTTTTATAGGATGGTTCTCGAACAACCATTATTTTAGTAGGGGTTTATCATCTTCCAAAAGGAACCACCATCTTATTAATGGTGGTTGACTTCCAGGGATTCAAGGGCACTACTTCCGATATTTATGGGAATGTGGGTGAGACACCCCCAAGAAATATAACTCTAAAGCTGACCCAGAGGCTGGAAAGACCCAGAGGTGATGAAATCCATGTAAAACCCACTTCTCAAAGGCCCCATCGAAATAAAAAAACCTCCCTGGAACGCCAAGTGTCCTATTTTTTTAGGCAACTTTACCCCTAAACCCAGCAACTATTGCCTTAAAAATAGGGCACTTGGCTTTCCAGGTCTCTCTCCACGAAAAGATCTTCACCCTCTCATTCATCAAAAGCCACAACAACAACCAAAACAACACGAAGTCTTCCCACACATTTGACACATAACCACCTGTTTTTCTTACCCCACCCCCACCCAGATTGAAAACAAAAAAAACAAAAAAAAATCGAACAAACCAGCGGCTCCTGACTTCCTCGTTGCGCCGGGGCAGTCCCCCCCGCGACATCCGCGGGCTGTGCGGACTCAACTTCCCCGTGGACGACGCATGCGCCGCGCCGCCGGCGCCCGTGGGACTCGACGTGGTTCCGGGTCCGGGTTTGTCGGGTTCGATGATACGCACCTCGCGGGTCGTGCCTCGGGTTGGTTGGCGGGTTGGTTGGCTGGTTGGGTGGGTTGGTGGGTTTGGTGCAAAAGGGGTCCCCTAAAAACTGAGACTCCCATGAGATATACTTCTCAATAGGTATTTGGATGTCTATCTAGGGTTTTATCACAAAAACAGCCTTCGTGAATCCAGAAAGCTGTTTGCGGGGCTCTGAAAGTCAAGTAAGTCCTCAAAGAAAAACACAAATCTTAAATCTCAGAAATTTGTTGGGAAAAACGCACGGGTCACCTTTTCATAGGATCCGATTTTAAAAAAAGAAGAAATGTGAAGTGGATTTCTGTTTTAAAAAAACATGATCATGAAATGATGAGTGGAAATCATTCTGGGAGAGGATTGCCACATCCTACAAAACTTGCCGATTGCATGGCTGGGATTCTCTAAAAATCACCCGAAATTTTGAGGGATTGAAAAAAACCGATGGGTTTACCCTGGAAGTGACTTGAAAAATGGTGGAACTCGTAAACCAACCGGACTAAAAAATGGTGGCCAAGGACTTCCAGGGTTTATCTTAGGACCACTTGAGCCACAAAAGATATTTTTTCTGATATCACACGCACTCTTTCAAAATCTCCTAGCCAAGTGATTCAAGCCGTGACCATTGTGTTCTCTAGTTGGAGGTCATTTAGCTTAGCCTTGAAAAAAAGGGTCACGTGACTCCACCATCCCAAAAAAAGGTTACAAAGAATCACGAGGAGTAGATTGCTACAAACCACCTCTGAACTGGATTGCTTTTTTTTGAGCGATTCTTCCCCAATTTCACCAACCTTTTAAACCCTCCGGACAAAAAAAAACAACTGGAAAGTTCCCCTACAGTAGTAGCAAATACATCTTCAAATGGTCCATTTTCCAATCAGCTACTGTTGATGGTTCAGAAATCCGGCTAAACAAGTTGATATCGTAACTATGCCATTATCTACGAGGGTTTTTATACATCCAATTTCGGTGGTTGGCCTTGGGATTTCGAAAAACCATCAACTAGTATCTTAGTTTCCTAGAGTGTACCGGGATGTCCTGCTGGTACTTAGTAACTGGGTGATTTCACCCCTATATAACGATCGGTTGTTTACGTCCCTTAAGTAGGTGAAATAAACCAACTTACTAACGATCGTTACTAACTTCCAGCAGGACATCCCAGTAAAGATTCCAGGATTCGCCCCGCGATTTCCCCCAGCCGTCCCCATCTCTTCGACCTCCAGCACTTTCCTCGTTGCGCGAGGAAGGTAGATCAAGTGCAAGCTCACCTACGAAAAGGTTGAAGCGGCGAAACAGATGATGACAGATATCATGGATGGTACAAAAAATGGGCGGAAAAATAACTCCACTGAAAAAGGGGTGAAATAAAACCCCAATAAAAAACCCCAACCCATTTGTTTTAGGTCAGTTTTATAGGGGTTATAAGCTCATTTTACAGGGGTTTCAATGAAACCCCAGTGGAAATCCCATGGTGTTTTCGGTCATGTTTTTATAGGGGGGCTGACCGGCTGTCCTTTCGGATCGGCTCCGTCGACCACCTTGGGGGTTTGCGTTGCTTGGAGGAGTCGGGACCCAACGATTTCACTGGCGGAAATAAGAACCTAGGAATCACCAAATTGGAGGGTGATTGTTACCTTGTCTTACTCAGCCATTTCGGACCATGAACCAAAAGTTTAAACATATGTAACACCCAAAAGTTTTTAAAGGTTAGCCTTTGGCTGAGTCCTGAGTCAGTTGTTTTACCTGGCAAATGATTTTTCAAAAAAGTGAGAACCTCACTTTAAACCAAAAAAAAAACACCCCCAAAAATCAAACAACAAATATATAAACGCGGCCCAACAAAAAAAACCTAAAACGCAAGTTGGACGCGTTTAAGAACGGCGGAAAGATGGGAAAGTTTTTGGGCGGATGCTGTGGAACAAACGTTCCACCTAACTACGGGGTTCAACCTGGCGATGGTGTGACCTGATGACTTCTCCAAGAGCAAAAAAAATCCACCCATTTCACACCCCAAAATGATCATTTTTAGTAGGAAAACCCATGGTTGTTGGGTACCACCATTTTAGGAAACCCCCATATAGATATGAGTCCCGCAAACCGACTCCCAGGGAAGAAGTTTTATGCGCCGCCGCAAGAGATTCGTGAGCGTTTGACCCAAAAAATGCCAGGTCTTGATTTGGTCTCTGAGGCATTTAAATAGAAAAAATATCTGAATTCCTCTTCGAATATTCCCCACATTTTTTGGGAAGTGAGAAAATTCCAACGGCTCCAAAAAATCTCTGTCAAAGCACCAGCAGCACCGTGCACCCAATACAAAAGCAGTAACTGATTCTCAGCCTTGGGGTGATTCGAACACATTCCCCACTGATATGTTTGACAAATGGCTTTCCAAAGCTGGGTATTTCCGGAGAGGTAAATGGTGATCGGATCAATGGGTTATGTCACCTACTTATAAGTGGGATACACCCTGGAAGATTAACATGGAACCTAAAACTGACCCGGCATTTCTTCTTTGGTGTCAGATTTGTTTGTGGCTGGTCAACCACCCCCCGCCTCAGAAATTCCCCCTCAGTTTTTTCAGGGGTTTCAATACAGCCTTATTGAAGGGAATCAGGGTTTGTTTAAAAAGGGGAATAAAACATTTTTACGGAGGTTCTGTTGAAAGAACAACGAAGCATACACTCCCTGAAACTAGCAGCTAGCCCCTAAAAATATGCCGTTTGCCCCAAAAGGAAACTGTCTCGTATTCCAACGATCCATTTTTCAGGGGCTTTTGCTCTTAGTTTCAGGGAGGGGAGTTGGAAACCATTCCATTCCCATGGACTTTGGTTTAGCCATGAGGATGTGGGTCCTAGGACTCTTTTTGGGCTTGTCACCCCATCCATTTTGGAAGAAATAAATCAACCTTTACTACCTTTACCCGGAGATTTTTCAAAAACATCCACCAGACCAACACCAAAATGTTGTTGGATGAGGTGTTTTCCTTGGGGGGCCCCAATTTAGCAGACCTACCTAAGATTTAAAACATCAACTTACTACCCTGTGATTTTGAGGATTCTGGGGTTCTTTAGCTCCTCAAAAGTAAAATACATCATCCCTGGCTCCTTAGCTACCCCAATATCATAGGTTAAACTTAGTTGAACATTTGCTGATTTTTTTCGGTGGGATTCCCCCCGCAAACTGACCTGCATCTTCCGGCCGTTGGGACTCCGCTCTCTCAATCGTGTGCTGGCCCACCCCTTGGGTCCTTGACGGTTTCTAACGGGGGGAAAGGGGTAGTGGTGTTAGTATGGTAAATTCATGAAATCGCCAATTTACACCAACATTTGATAAATCACCAAAAGGTGTGCCAACATGGTGGGAACTGACATATCCCCTACCAGTGCACTTTGGGGGGCGGGGGAGTTACCATGGTGATCTTTGCCTTTTTTAATGGGGTGTTTGAGATGATAAAAAGAACACCCAAGAAGTCGTCACATTTTAGATTCAACACGTTGATTGTTTATTTTGTGAGGGAGACAAATTGGTTGTGTTGTGAAAAGAAACCAAAACCGACATGGGTTTACCCAACTAGTAAGTATTGAGTAACCCCCATTTATATACAAGCCATTGATGCCATTTGGAAGGGGTCCCACAACTTATCATGGTTAAAAAAACCACGTATCCAAGTCGTGGGAGCCCATCCTCCAAGTATGACTATAGGATTCTTAATTTAACACACCCTTTCTGTTCCTTTTGTCGGAGCCAAATGTAGGACCCTTTTTTTATCAAAGATAGATTAGTCGTGTTTGTTTTTCCCCCCTGGAAGGCCACCTTTAAGTTGGTGACCTAGCGAGTTTCATCATCTTGGTTTGCCATAATCACCTGAAACAACCCTAAAAAAAATCGGAGAAACCCGAAACCATCACCAAGGGACTTGACTTGCTACCTGTCAATCTTTTAGGGGCCCGATTTTCCCAATGTAACGTTCGGTTCTTATGGTGGACCCCGTTTTATAGTAAGAGTTTATCATGATCCAAAAAGATGTTTCCGAAAATAGTGGTACCCCCAAATCATCCATTTTAATAGGGTTTTCCCTTTAAAAAAACCATCCATTTTGGGGTAGCCCTATTTTTGGAAACACCCAAAAGGAATTGCACCATTTTTGATATGGTGCCCTGTCGACTTCCAGCATGTGTTTTTTTGTGCCTCCCCCAGTGATGTTCACCGATTTTGGTTACCACCGATTTGGTCATGCCTTTGTATATACCCTATAAGCCATATACATATATGGGGGTTTCCAAAAAGAGTGGTACCCCAAAATGGATTGTTCATAATGGAAAACCCTATTAAAATGGATGATTTGGGGGGTACCATTATTTTTGGAAACATCCATGTATACATATTATATCAACAAGTGTAGGACTTTGTCACTTTGTCCATCAACTGTATGCAAAATTAGGTAACATGCCGCCTTATGATTAATGACAACTGATATCTACTTCTATATAGTATTGTGCACATCTAACACGCCAGAAAATATCCAACACAAACCCACCTAACCTCAATAGCCCACCAGTCTTGAATTGGTTAGAAGATTCAAGTGCTGCTGAATAAATCCGATTTGGCCATCACCTCCCAGTTTTTCCCCCAATTCCAAGGAAATCTCATTACGAATGATCTTGTGGGCCCACTTGAATGTCCAGCTTCCCCCCCCCAAAAAAAAAACTTCCCCCCTTATGAAAACTCCCGAAGTTTAACAGCGCATCGCCCCTGAAAAATGGATGATTTTTGCTCTCGCAACCACTTTCTCCCCCACTTCCTTTGTTGGGGGGGATTCGGGTCACAAACTGCAGGGACGAAAATTCGTCAAACTTCAGGTTCCTGGCAATTCCTTGTGACCTTTTTGGGATGGTGAAAACGTGACCCTTTAAAATGGTTAAGTGACTTCCAACTAAGGAATCAAAAGGTCACGGCTTGAATCACCTGGCTAAGAGATTTTGAAAGAGTGCGTGATGTGATATCAGAGAGCTATCTTTTGTGGCTCAAGTGGGGTCCTAAGATAATCCATATATACCTGGGTAGTATTTCATCCCCTACATAACCCAACCAACCAGGCAAACCCTTTTTTCATGGCAACCAGCTTGGCATTTCGGCCACCACGCCTCAAGCGCCAGACCTGCGCACGACACCGCGCACGATGACGTGATTGTCGATCCCACTGCAGACGATGAGCCGCTAAGGCGTCCCGCTGCCACCTCTGAAGCGCCTCTGAGCTGGAAATTTTGGGTGAGGGAGAAAGGTCATGAAAAATCACACCAGCTAAATAGATGTATATATTATATAGATATACAGTAATATGTATGAAAATGTAGATAGTTGTTTTTTCATAATATCGAATTGAGTTCCCATGTAAATTCCAGTTGAGTTTTTTTTTCGGCCAAATAAAATCATATTGAATCAAAGAGTACTTTGTGGATCGTGAAGGTATGGAATCAAACAAATGGGCCTCATAAAATGGGATTAAACATCGTTATAGTTGGGGTTGTTGGCCCCCAAGAAATGGCCTTTAAAGGAATTCATGTTACCCTCCATTGGTTGGTACAATGATAAAAGCTTCAGTTGATGCTTCAGATATCTGACAAAAAAAAACGTTGATATGGAGAATATCAAAGTCTTCATGTAGATAACAGGTGGCTAGCAGTATTACCGTACCAGGTGCCATCTGATTGGTACAAGGTATATCAATAATCCACCAGAATTCACTAATCCAATGGTTGGTGTTGGCCGCAGAAATTCTTATGCTTCAAGGTGGCAAAAAAAAACATGGCACTTCTGAGAACAGAAATTAACCACTTAATGATATACTAACTGGGATGGCCCTCCAAGTACCAAACCTTTCTTCTACTGTCCACATGGCACACAATCATCAAATCTGACAGTTCCCGAAGCCCGAAACTCGTTGGAAATTCACCGACATGATTTTCGAAGAAAAACGCTGACATGGAGGGGGCACAGAAAAGGGTGTCTTAACATCGGGGGCCTCAAAAAAGTGTCCAACCCCAATTTGAAAAAATCATCGGCAACCCAAATGTATCACATGAATTTCTTTCTCGATCTGCTTCTTTTGGTCACCTTGAAAAATATTTCACACAGAAAAAATAGGATTGTTATTGCGGACGCGGCCGGGTGATTTTCCCCTACATCTTCCCTAAGGCTTCCCCAATCTTCTTCCCAAACGGAATCCTTACAGTTCCCCCAGTTACCCCCCCTTCCTCCCCCTTGAACACAAACCAAACCGAGGCCTTCTGGACTTGAAAGCTAGATCGACAGATCCTTAAGGGCGGGCAGTTGGATGCAGAGGTGGGAGGGTGTTTTTTCGTGGGGTTTCCCTGACCTTGGGGAAACCAAGGAAACCCCGAAACAGGACAAAAGATGAAAGGGAACGAAATCTCAGACATTGCATATGGAAAATTACAAGAACATAACAACACATGTGAAGATAACAAGAAGTGGATGGAGAAATAGTATGACAATTGTGGAAGGTATCTTGAAAGAGATCTTCTACAAAACCAAACAGCCCTAACAAAATTGAATTTGAAATGTAATACCAAAAAAATGATAATAGTAAAATATGAAAATTAAGAATAATAATAGTAATAGCATGAACGACGACAACAACAACGACGACGACGCCAAAAATGATAATAAAGAATGATGATAGTGCCGTGAACAACAATGAAATATATTAACAATACATGTCAATACATGTTGATATCAGCACCAAAGCACCGTCAAAACTCAAAACGCGGTAGAAATACTTGCCTTGCACGGATGGAATGTCAAATTCCTTCCCATATCAAAATGTATATACACATACATCATACAACCTTTCTTCTGTGATGTTACCACGGAATGTTCCAGGAGCAGTGTTCTGCCAGTCCCTTTTACCAGATTTAAGAGATTCCAAACAGGTCCAGCAGATATTCAGGTGCTCCAGACTACCAGATAAACTTCACAAAACCCCAACCGTTGTTTTGATTACCCATTTACAACATGAAGGGGGGGGGAACCCATGGACGGATCTTAACTAGAGAGTCAATAGGTGTGCATGGATCCCATCATATAAAATTCAAGATGCTTCACTTGCTAGCAGTTGAGCAGACAGAACCGGAATGTTTCCTCCCCTTCCACGCTTCTCTACAAAGAAACCTCTGCAACTGTAAACTATGACGGTAACGGCAGATTCCTCTGTCTTTCCTACAAAACACTTTAATTTAAGGATTGAAAATGTAGTGTACCAAACAGTCAGCCGAAACAGAAAAAAACAACTGACAGCTACTTCTTTCGCGTCGTGCTTACCAAGCAACTGATCGATCATTGGTAGATCAAGACCATTCGAGCCGTTCCTGGACCACTTAAAACATTTTTTGAAAGGTAGACTTCATGCTGGAACCCCAGGCAACCAGTTTTGAGTCTAAGTCGATGTTTGTTGAAACAACCATTTTCCAAGTACAGATTTTTTCCTTTTTTTCCCCCGGAGCCTATGACCCCCCAACAAAGGTTTGCGTGGTTTTTTTCACTTCTCTTCATGTGATTTTTTTGTGCCCCAGGAAGCATGACTTTCAAAACTTGTGGTATGAATTTCGTGTGTCATGATGTTTACGGGAAGATGCCTTTTCCAGAAAACATGTTATTTACAGTAATGCGTGGCAAATTGTTTTACAATCCGGTCTTTGACTTTAAAGTACTTTCCCCTTTGCAACATCCCAAGGTGGGATGTGCCAAATGTCTGAAGCATCAACACCTGGAAGAAAAGTGACTGCGTTACCCAATTTCCGCATTTGGTGAACCTCATTGCCAATCATTTTTCCACAGCTTTTGCTAGTTTTTTTTGGGGGGGGAAGCGGGGAGGGAAGTTGCTTCAAAAATCTCCTCTAAAAGCAAACCACACAAACCACGTCTTCCTTCGACCAAACAATGTGACTGGTTTTCAAGATGATCCTTGTATACATAAAAGATTTGCGCGCCTTCCAAAAGGGGCAATTCGTTTGGTCGAAGGCTCTTCCTCTGTTATATTACTGTACAGGATTTTGAGTCAAAATTTTGCCGTATTACATCTCCGAAAAACTAACATGACAATGGAAAAAACAACCATTTGAAGAAGTATCTCCTATTAAAAATTAGGTAATTTTCCAGCTAGTCAGTCATGTTCGTTTTCGGCACCAGCAACATTTTCACCACACCAATTTGCACCTCTATTGGGGATGGTCATCCCACCTTTAATGACAGGAATCCTTATTAAATGGATATATGATATATAAAACCCTACGTATTCAAAATGGGGTGGATGAGTTTATCTCCCATCTTATCCCCTATAGAGAAACCAATGGAACTTTGCAACCGTTGACGAGTTGCACCCACACCTGCTCGGTGCCAAAAGAATCGTACCAGGATGACTCGGCACCGGAGCCAAACTCGGAGGAGCTACAGAAGCGCCTGGCGGCGCGGAGCGGAGGGACCTTCACCTGGTGATTCAAAGTGACCCTTTTGGGATGGTTAAGTGACCTCCAACTAGGGGATGAAAAGGTCACTTTGAATCACCTGGCAGGTGGTTTTTGTTCGATTTTTGTTGGCCAACCCCGATTTCGGGGAACGGCGGGGGGAAATTCCAGGGATGATCCCCATGGAGTTTGCGGGAAATTTTATGTTGTCCGATAAAAATTGAATTGCGGAGTTCTCTCGGTTTACAGAAAAAATCCCCATGAAAATCTCGTATTGCTTGTCATCCTGATATTTGTTTGGTAGTTTGCGTAGTTGTTTGAACACCTCCCACAGGTTTTTCCCTCGCCGAAAAAAATGGGATAAGTTGCTGTGTGGTTTTCAGCCCAAGCTTCTGAAAAATTGGATCTACGGAAATCAAGGTTTCCAACTGGAGGCCAAAGCTTGCACCCCTCCCCTCCCTAAAACTAACAGCAAGTACCTGCCCCTGAAAATAGGCCAAACTTGATTGCCCCAAAAGGAAACGAAACTCGTATTCCAACCATCCATTTTCAGAGGCAAACTTGCTGTTCGTTTTGGGAGTGGAGTGTAAACCTTGTACCCTCCCTGAAACTAACATTTTCGCACATGAAAATGGATGGTTGGAATACTAGTTTGCTTTTGGGATACCCTATTTTCAGGTGCTACTGTTGATGAACAAAATCCTGCACTACCTGGGATGTATAAAACCCTATAAATAATGGGATAAACTACCTATCAACTGGTGCAGGATTTTGTCCATCAACAGTATGTTAGTTCCCTGGAGTGTAAGTCAAAGGTCACGAGACCGTTTCCTTCCCCCGGGCCCCTCCTGGCTCCGGCGCACGAGGCCTCGGAATGATTTTCCAAGCCGCAAATTTTACCAGGGCGCTTTACGAAAAAGAGGTGCATACACCCCGAAACCGAAAGATTAACATGGAACATTGTACTCTTGGAGGTTTAGAAGATCGTTTTCCTTTCTAAATGGGTTATTTGTAGGTTCCATGTCAATCTTCCAGGGTGTATGTTTGAACCCTTAAAAACATTGGACCCAACAAAATATAATATATCAAGGGTTACAAAAGGGTTAGAGTTTTTTTTAACCAACTTTAGTAGGGTTGATGTGTTTTCTTGGGAAGCCCTTTTTTAAAATTAAATCCAACTACCTGGAAAGCCAAGTACCCTATTCTTAAGGCAACTGGATTGCTGGTTTTAGTGGTTTCCAAGTTGCCTTAAAAAATAGGACACGACTTGGCATTCCAGGTATCCTTAAAACCAAAGGGCCCCCTCCCCTCCCCAAGTTTCCGATCACACTAGGGTGTCCGTCGCTGGAAGTGATCGTAACGATCGTGATCGTAAGTTGGTTGATTTCACCTAAGGGACGTAAATAACCTACCCATAAAGGGGTTATATCCCACAAGAATATACCATACCTACATTCTACATTTCCCATGAGTTTAACGTAAAATGTCGGGAACTTATATAGGGGTTATAACCCACCCAGTTACATCCAGTACCAACCATGGACATCCGATCGCAGGTTGCCATCTCCCTTTGAAGGTCGGCTCCTGGGACCCCAACTTACTAACCCTCCAGGGAACTAACGCTTTTGCACCTGAAAACAACGGGTATCCCAAAAGGAAACTGATATTCAAACCATCCATTTTCAGGTGCGAACTTTGCTGTCAGTTTTGTTTCAGGGAGTGTATCAACTCAGAAATTCCCCAAGGGGGAAAACTCAAAAGTTCCAGTTTCTTGACAGCCTTTCTTTCGAAAAAAAACTACTAACTAGCACCAAATGAAAGAATTTAAGTTACACTTTAGCGAGGTTGAAGCCTTCGAAAAGAAACATTTTTCCAAACCAACGGACCTATCAACTTTGGAGAAACTCATCCTGGAGCTTTCTTAGACATTCATTCATGGCTAAAAAAACCCTTTAGGATCCCTACATTTACCAGAAGAATCAACTCAATGTAGGTATCTAGTTGGTGGTTGAACCAACCCCTTTGAAAAAATATGCGGAAGTCAAATTGGATCATGAAACCCCAGGGATCGGGTTGAAAATAAAATATATTTGAGTTGCCACCAACTAGTAGACCATAAAAAAGCGCCGCCCACCTTCATGTCATCCCGTTTTTTTTTCAAAAAAAACTTCGGCAAGAAGTACCAGGGTATCCCCCACGTGGTGCTTACCACTGGTGGCAAGTGTCCATCTTCCCGGACCCGAGGATGACCTAAATTAGCTTCTGCCAGTTTTGGGTCACGGGGGGTGGGGAGTTGACCCAAAAGTGCTGACTGGATCCGGGGAGGGTTGTTAGTTGCTAGGGGATAACAAAATGATGTGGGAAAGGATTGATCTCTTTTAGTTTCATTGTATTCTCAAGTCATCTTATTATCGTATGAAGTACCTGGAACCTGAAACATCTGTTTCTAAATGGGTGTTTCAATGGGATGATTCCAAATCTTTACATGAAAAATGGTTGTTTCACCAAACATCCCCTAAAAAATAGTTGTTTGGAGTTCCAGGTATGTGTTTTAGTGAAACAGATAGTTCTTATCATCGATATCATAAAGAATATACGCATTTTAAATAATATCATTGTCTCAAAAAGAATTGAATTGTTTTATTATCTTTGCCAAATCCAATTTTCTTTGAAAAAGAATGTACATACTGGCGTTTATTTTCCAAATCACAACTTTCTATCAAACTGCGTAAAAGTTGCTTTTCTTTGCATGTTTTTTATCTGATGCGTCCGGCGCAAACGTAGCAACTTGCTTGGCGAATTCACCTGACCTGCGGTTTTCACCGTGACAACCTGACCTGAAATTCCTCCCTAAATGTCAACTACAAAAGTTCCAAGAAATCTCCAATAGGACCCACTGAACGGACCCCAAGCACCTGAGTATCTAATAGCTCGATCGCAACTTACTTAGAGGTCCGTTGGGTTCAGGTCGAAATTCAAAATTTTTGATGGAAAAGTGCGTAAACTCTTGCGTATACCAAAAAAAGGGGGTAGTAATGCCCAGACGCTGATGATCCTTGATTTACGAAGAGAAGGGTTGGGCATCGACAAGCACCATGAGTTCGTTCCACCTCCCGGCAAAATATTCCGGCTTCCAGTGGACGAAACTCACGAAAATCGACCGCTCGGTCCCGGGTGTGTATTGATAAAGGCCCTCAAAAAAAAACTGTAGGTGCATGGGTGAACATGTTGATTGATACAGTAGGTCAATTCAATGAGTCAATTATACTAATCCAATGAGATCTAGTGAACATATTGATTGTCACAATTGGATCCAGATTATACTGAGTATATGCAACAAAAAAACTCCACCACACGGATCCAAATTTGACTCTGGGTAAGCGTCACTTCCTTTGGTTCGTCGAGGACCTGGGTGCGTTCGAATAAGAAACTACGGCTCAAAATTGGATGACGGGGGGGTATAGATAGATGTATCTATAGTATAGTATAGATGTACTATAATGTGAATATATAATTCAGTGTGGCTATGATATAAATATGTATATGTTAATTTGTATGTAATGTATGCATTCTGAAACTATATACTTAAATACATGTACAATGTACATATACACATCATATATGCATCGTATGGTGGTAATCCAAAATAGTGGGCCACCCCAACTGACCACAGGTTCGATACCCCCAAATAAATTTGCAACTGTACATGTCGGAGTTGAAAAATGCAACGGTGCGACGTTATTTTGAGTTGGAGTGTGAAAATATCACTCCAACCGATGCATCCAAAAAGAACTGCCAAAAATCCAACAAAGACACGGACTCTGGTACAAGATCATATCATAAAAAAACTGCATAGGTGATTTGCCACCACCAAAAACAAATGCGGACAACAACGACTTGCAAAAAGAAGGACTTGACGAAAGTTGATCGTTAAAGTTTCAGTTGAAATGCTGTTGAAGTACTCTTAAGATGAAAAAAAGTCCCCTGCAATCACCACTTTCATACTATCCCTTCCCTTGTGACACGTTTGAGTCGATGATTTTCCTTTTCCAAAGGTAGGATATGTGATCGTGAAAACAGGAGGGTATCTGATTCTGATGAGTAATCACATATTACTAGCGTTTAACAAATCCCCCAACTGGTTGAACCCTGATTTAGTCCATATTCTTGCAGTTTACCTCCTTTTTTTTATACGTACAAGAAACCCATGTTTGGATGTAGCATGTTGAAACATCCATCACATCCTCACAATTTTTGGAGGGCTACGTAATACATGGCAACCCTTAGGTCCCGGGTTGCTTTCGTGAAGCTTTTCGCAGGTATTTGTAGTCCCAAATCCCCACGATCAACTCAAAGGAGCTATGGGAATGTCTGTAAAAACCCATGGTTCTTCCCTAAGGTTCTGGAAAGAACGAAAGGTTAGTCAACGTACCAGCCTGCAACTGCTATGGCCAACCTCAGTTCCCCAACTCTGTGTATAGCACTGCGTTGCATTGGCCATCACATCCTGCAAGATTGAAAGTGAAAAAAAAATGCGGTTTCTCCACCAGGAAGGGTAGGTTTTCCATGGGGGAAACCTGGGTGGGTGTGGGATCGCAAAATCTTTTGATTGAAATACTGAAATACCTTTGCTTCTAAGAACTCCAAGTTCAACTGACGACAAAAATGTTCGATGCCCTTTTTTTGGGGCGTTTTTTTTTGTTCACCTTAGAAAGTAGTTACACTATCCACAAAATCTGGCGAATGTATAGCGTTGATATGGAAACGATAACGGTGGATTTTTGCCAAATCAAAAAACTGCACTCCAAAATTCACAGGAACCAACCAACCGAAAATCCACCGAAGGAAGCCCCAGGAACAATGGAACTTTTTTTGCTGAGTTCGTGAGTTGGGGTTCCCCAACGGGACAAGAAAAAAACAAGATGAGTTGCCCGTATTTATCTCGCAGGGAAGGTTGGGGAGAGCCAAAGATTAATCAAGCCTCATTCATGTTGGTACATCTCATGGCCGGGTGACTAGGTATTCCCTCAATCATGGGAATCTAAGGGGACCCCCCCCCAAAAAAAAAAAGCTCCCTAATAAGGCCTCAAGAAAGGGAATAGTCCCTTAATCAGGGGTGGCCCTGGAGGGATGTCCCCCTAGGTTGCCATGACTCAAGAAGATTCAAAGGGTCCCCGGGACCCTCCGTTTTACCATGACTTTTGGTGAGGTTTTAACTCTCAGCAATCTGGGATTCTGGAAAGAAACTGACCGTTTATGGGATTCCTGAAAAACAAAACTTGAATGAAACTTCTCAAACATGTGGGCTTTGTGTGATTCATTCCTTCTTTCCCAGACCCTGGAAGTCAGCCACCATATGGGTGTTTCCAAAAATAATGGTACCCCAAATCATCCATTTTAATAGGGTTTTCCATCATAAACCATCCATTTTGGGGTACCCCTATTTTTTGGAAACACCCATATTAAAAAAGGGTGGTTCCTTTTGGATCATAAACCCTTACAACTTACTATAACAGATGGTAAAACTCGTTACAACCATTCAACCAACCTATAAAAAATAGCGGCCAAGGAGACTTCCAGGGCAACAAAAAAAACACCCATCAGCACCCCCCAAAAGAAACAAACACGTCACCCTGGATCCAGACGGAAAACTTATCTTTAGCAATAGCCCACCGAAGTCCAATACACTGCCGAAAACGAACGAATGTCCCCTGAAAAGGGACCTAGTTAGTTTGAAAGGAAATGAATCATCTTCCTTTGCCATCAATTTTCCACGGGCGAACTGTTGGTTTTCAGGGAGGTGGAAGGTTTTTAAGTGATACAATTTTTTTCCCAAAAAAAAAAGAAATCCGTGGAGTTTCATCGTTCAGTCTTTCTGGAGCTTCAAGGCGATATGTGCAGAGGAGTCTTTTAGATGGGGCAGCAGTTACATTCTAAAAAAACAAATAAAACTGACATAAAACTGGCGGTTTAGCAACTGGTGGTTTGGAGTTGTCGGGAGTCCAAGGCCTTCTTTTTTTGTTGTGTGTGTGTGTGTGTGCCAGGTGATTCAAAGTGACCTTTTCATCCCCTAGTTGGAGGTCACTCAACCTTTTTGAAGGGTCACTTAACCATCCCAAAAAGGTCACTTTGAATCACCAGGTGTGTGGTTTTTAATCATTAATGATTCTTGTAATTGATTTGGGAAACAATTTTAGAATGGTTTGTTGAATTCTAGATTAATCAGCGAAAAAAAAAACATCTAAACCATCTAAAATTCCATTAGTTGGTTGCGAAGACAACCCCCAATCCAATTTAGATTGTTTAGATGGTTGAGCGCTAGAAGAATCATGGAAAATAATGGAAAATAACGATTGATGACTGAACTCGTGATTTACCATAGATGTTCTTCGAACCAATCAGGGACCCTTCAAGAAAAAACCCCTCAACCTGGCATCAACACAAGCCAACCCAAACGCAAACAGTAACAAAGCCCAACCTGTACCCACACAATTAATGGCTATATAACTAATAACTAAAAGTGAAAAAAAACTATACTGATTGTATCCCATTCTGCTTCACAAATCCCCAAAGTTGGTTGTTTCAAGTTCGGGGATGGGGAAGTTGTCATAATCCCCAAAGCGAACCACTGTCCATTCCTGTTCAACCATGAACTTCTGGCCTCCAGGATCCTAATTCATATTGTCGATGCTTCAGAAATCCGGCGTTCACTCACCAGTTGAGGTTGGTATAGTTTTTCCCCCTTAAATATACGAAGCTTTTTTTTGCACCATCCAAAAGGTGGGTTGGCCTTGGGATTTCTGAAACATCACAATACTAGTTGGTGGTTGAACCAACTCCTTTGAAAAATATGCTCGTCCAATTTATGTTCGTCTTCCCCAATTTTCGGGTTGAACATAAAAAAATATTTGAGAAACGCCACCACCTAGAATAGGTCGTGTTGATTCATCCTGAAAATTTTTGGGCCACTTGAGGAGCCTCCATTGAGGCCGTCAATGGTCCCCGAAATGTCGCTGGAACCAGGAGTTTTTGGGAGGTCCCGACCTCGGGGGTGAGGCCACAAGGTCGGCATCCCGAGGCAAAGGCCGGAAAAGTATGCGGAAGTCCAAGGAAAACCGTTGAATTTTTAATGATCATATTGGAAAAGGCCCATGATTCTAGTAAGGAATTTGTGAATTCTCTTCAACAATTCCAGTGTAAAAAAAATCGAGTTACAGCCCCTATAAGTAGGGCAAAACAAATTTCGGGGTTGCCCATTTTTTAAGGCCATTTATAAGAACTATAATTCCATTTATAACTAATTGAGAGTCCCCTCCATTTTAATGGTGCCTACTAAGTTGGCAAGGATGTTTTTTCAACCTTCAATTACTGAAACCCCTAGAAATCCATCCAAAAATGTCCAGGTCGGATATGTGGATTTTTGACCTATGGGACTCAAATAATTCATGTCTTGATCGTCACCCTCCCAAAAAACTGAGCATATCCCATCTATGGAAGGGGAGTCCATCATCTTACTTCCTGGAAGAGGGTTAGAAAGTTTTTCAGGGACCCCCCCCATTCTTCTTGTAGTGCTTGGTCTTTCGGATTTTTTTCTTCAGAGTTGAAGGGCCATTGATAGGGTTTTTTGATGCTTCCAGGGGGAGCCGGAAGAGAACACAAAGGTCATCGAGTTGGTGGAAGTCAAATTGGGTTCATCTTCCCCAAATAGAAATGAAAAAATAAACATTTGAAACCACCAGCTAGGTCATTATATGACACCAACCCAAACAATGCACTATAAAGTTTAATGATCCCTACTGAAACATGTAATAAGATTAAAATCAATAGGGGATCAACCGCTGCAAAAGACAGAGCCAATGGCTCTCGGATATTTCGGACGAAGAACCAACAAAAAGAGTGGACACAGGCTGAAATCCTGGCGAAATCGCGAGTTTGATTCAACAAATGATTCTCGTTACACTGGGCCAGGCCAAAATTGTTCACTTTCTAAAAAAAACCAAGGCACTTGAAAAATGGCCCGTCATTTTCTTACCCAAAAAAAAACTCCGACGTGAATTTTTCCAACAAAAAAATCCATCCTTCATAAAAAATCCACCACCTGCAGGCTCACCCCCAGGCACCTGGAGTGCTCACATTCTTCGGGCCGCAAAGGCAACCCCGGTGTCTCCCAACCAAAACGGGAGTTTGCCGGAAAACCCGGTGTCTCCCAAAAAACCCGCCGGTCGACTGGACCGTTTGAAAAAAAACAATGGCGGCCAGCGACAAAACAAGTGCTCTCGAGGTTTTTTGGCCATTTTTGGGGGGCAAGCCTTATCCTGGAATTCGTTGTTGCCACCTGTTGGATGTTTCCCAAAACAGTGGTCTGGTACCCCCAAATCATCCATTTTAAGAGGGTTTTACCACCATTTTAGGAAACCCCCATATAGAAAATGGTGAAACTCCTTTTGGATGATGAGTTTCACCCTATCAAAAAATGCTGGCCACTTAGAGGTATCCCCAGGGTGGATGCTCCTCCCAGAACTGCCCGAGGGCATCATAGGACTTGCGTAAAAACCTGGTACGGATGGATGTCCAATTGGATGGAAATCGGATTCCCATGGGTTATTTCACCTACTGATAAATGGGGCATTCCTTGGGGTGAAATAACCCATGGGGATCCGATCACCATTGATCCATTGACACGGAACCGTCCAATTGGACATCCATCCGTACGCTTAGAGGAAACCTGTCAACTGGGTCCGGGAGTGACCGACCGCACCCAGGTGTCACGGTGTATGGTTTTTGTAAGCTCAACAATACCGACCCAAGATCATGAGCCAGGGTTGTAGATTTTTTCGCCCTAAATCAAAGTCAAATCCTGGAAAGCAATATTTAGATCCCGAGGTAAGTACCATATGTGGCGGATTGTTTCCAAAAAATGTCTAGGGGACAAATCTGCAACCTTGTAAGTGAGCATAAAGCTTTTTGTGTGCGTAACCTACCACATCACCATGTGATCGTATTCGAAATAGGGAATACATCCATTGACAATAAAACGACACCCCTAATGTATGTATGTGAACATGGAAACCCGAAAGCATGTACCTGCGTAAATAATGTTAGCATCTTAACTATAGATATGATATTTAAGTATATACAAATATTTCAATTCATGTACACCTGTATGCATGTAAATATGTATATAGATGTTCATACTCCATATTCGTATATGCACATTATGTGCATATGTAGATTTTAAAAAGTGTGTGCATATACTAGCTATTGTTGTGTAAATGTGTCAATCTATATGTGTATAAATGGAAATTCGTTTATAAGCTTTTGTGTCTAAACCATCAATGGGGCGATGAGGAACCATCTTTCAATTCTGTCGGTGATTTTTTGAGGGTCGAACATCCACGACGCCATTTTGCCCTGTGGTGTTTCACTGTGATCGTTTCGATCCTGAATCCCAAGCAACAACATTGGTTTGTTTGGCTTGTCCTCCTCGATTGAGTTCAGTCTTTTTTTAGGTTGCCAAAAAATTCGTAAGAATCCTGGTGGTGACACTGGGAAAAAAAACTTGGCCGAAGGTATTGGTACTGATACAACTCATCATAGAAGTGAAAAAATGATGCTAATTGACCAGGACCATAATACATTAAATCAATACACCCCCGGAAACCATCGAAAACAAACATGTCCCCTAGAAAGGGACCATTTCAAAAGGAAACTAGTCTTCCAACCATCATTTTTCAAGGGACATGTTACTTTCTGAATGGTGTAATATAGTGGGAATCTTTAGGTGGTTTTTTTTGACTTCACCTTGTTAAGTTGTTTGCCCTCGTAAAACAAGAAGGGAAGTCCCCAAATCAGCACTTTGTTATTTATGGCCTCCTTTTAGGTCATTTCCCTGGCAAAAAAATCATCCAACTGAAAAAAAACTTTTTAAAAAAAACTATTTTAGAAGCAATTTACAGTCTGCCTCCGCACAACTTTCCACACCAACATCTGCCCTAACCTTGTGACTTTGAGCGGACTTGATGTTTTTTGCCTGCGTCCATTGTAGCCGTTTCTCGTCGCCAGGCGTGGATTTTCAATCGCAAAAAGCATGCCTGTGGCCTGCAGAAGCCACCGGATGGGAGAACTTTATAGTACAGGTTCGCAAACCTCTACGAAAAATGTAAGCTTCATAGGGGGACACTGTTATTGGGGGGTAGCACCTCAAGGTGTATGGTAAGTAAACTCAATATGATTATGTCGAATTCATAAGTGAGCTACCGTGATAAGCGTGACGCAGGTACCTTTTTGCAGTAACAAATCATAGACTAACTAACGTCTTGAGACATCCTAGAACCTGTCGGTCACCATGCGACATTACCAGCAATACGCCAAGGAAGAGGCGCATTTCTTAAGCATAGACCTTGACATTGAGCAGTTGACTAAACTTGAATGTTCATTCTCTCATGTACACCCCGAGTCTTCATTATCTCTTCAACAGTTGATAAATTTTGTGGCTTTCAGCTATCGAGAGTCGAAACTTTTCAAAAGAGGTCACACCCTGGAAATGGTTTTCATTCTCAGGCATACGCCACGACACAAGATTAAGACCACTGTGGAGCGCATTTTATTTTAGTAAAACATATGCTGTGAATGATGGATGTTTCTACACTTCAGACTTGGAATAACTCCAACCATGGCCTTCATTTAACGCCAAAGTTCTTGACATGAAGCAGACCCTGCTGCCAACCTGGTCATTGTAGAAGAGAGTAGGAAGCCGATTCTGACCTGGTGACAACCCGGTTGCCACATTTGGCCCACCGAACCGGCGGTCTGTCCAGTCCGTCCTGACGTCGATTTGCTTCTTTATTTTGGTTTGTATCAAGAGCAAGTGCTTCAAAAAGGGATGTCTTTTTGCATTTTTTGCTTCTCATCAAAGGCAAAGGATTAGCAGGTTGAATAGAAATGTCCTGCCTGACTCTCTTGGTCGCTTGGGGACATGATCATTTCTTGGGCGGGAAGAAAAAACACCATTCCCAAAATTGCCAAAAAACCTCGCCCCCAACTACCATGTTGCACCCCTCCGCGCCTTGGGCAAACAACGGAACAAACACCCATCTGTGCGGTCATCGGCCGTGGCCACAGCAGACACGTTGAAAACGAAGTGCAACTAGCAACCACAGCGGTGGCCAAGATCCGTGGCAATGACACAGTGTCGTTTGGTACGGCCAGCTTTAGAAGCAACTTGGAATGATATTCGACTTGCCCAAATTTCATGAGCAACGTGGATCCGGGAAAGTGTTAAGTCATGTTTTGAAGGTTGGATAGTTTCTTTTGAAAAGGGGTCCTTTGCTTGGAAGGAAGCTGTCATAGCACAGAGTCACAACTTGGACCTCCAAAGCTCCCCAAAGTTTGCTTATCCGACTTGGAACCTCTCTCTGCTTTGAGCTCGGAGCTGAGAGTTTTTGCGTGTTTTCTGGTCTTGAATATCCATGTTTCGGCAACTTGCAAAACCCTGCTACCAATAGTTGCACCAATGCCACCTATCAAAACAAGCCTTTCCTCTTGGGAGTTCCTGCGCGTGACGTCAGACTTTGACTATACATTTATCTACTCCATTATTGATATAATTACTACATCTATGCCCCACTGACACCCTGCCATCTCTTGCGGTTTAGGCCATCATTTGCATCTGCCAGGTGTACGAATTTCCAGCTGCTGACACATCACCTTTCTTACCACCAAGAGTTTAAAATAATGCTTTGACACCCAGGTGCGAAGCACTTTTGATGTACGTCTCTTATGACCCGTTCAAACTAACGCCATCTTCCAAATCACAACTCCAATTTCTCACAGAATTGTTGGGGTAAACAACACAAGTGCAGTAAGGACAATCTGGGTCACAGCTTACACTACCAACTTTGAAACTCAAGCCACCTTTGGTTGTGAAATGACACATCTGAAACCTCAGCTGGTGTGGTGTTCTCTCAAACATGACATCCATTGAACTTGTTGCGAAAGACAACAGAAGTTGAAGCCGAACCGTCGAGGTTTTTTGAATCATTGAAGCTCCCAACCCGGGAAAACGCAACGTCATGGGCTGAACAAAGATGGTGCGATTTTTCGTACTTGGCAATGCTATAGATACCGCCAATTTCAGGAATGCAGTTGGGCCATGTATGGATTTTTGGGTGCATGTCCTAGACAGTAACCTTTTCAACTGACTTCTAACTTGAAAGTAGATCGTTCGATTTCCCATGGATCCGAATATATACTGTTTATGCATTGGAGTCGATGCTAATTTCTATGGATGGTGCAACACAATGAGGCAAGTAGATGGCACAACTCAAGAGTTTTGTGGCTGGTACTTTCAGAGTCTGTAAATTCCAAAGCTTTCTACCGGCCGAATACTTGATCTCAGTAAATAATTGCAGCTGCTCACACATAAACTTCGGCCAGACTGGGGGAAATCTCTCATTTGGATCTCCAGCAGCTACAAAGTGGGTGTGCACACCCCAACTGTTGGTTTCTACAAAATGGCTGCACACACCTAGGGTTGTGCTGATGTGAAACATGTGCTATTGGAATGGACCTGCAAACCCATTTTGTAGAAAAGGCTTGTGGAACCAACATTCCGTTTTGTAGATCTCTATAAAATGAAACTGATTTTTAAGAAAAGGGACGACCACCTTTGACACCACCAGCCCTACACTCTGTTGCAAAGTGCTTCGCAGATTCAACTCAGCATTGGTGCCTTTGGAAAAACGAAACTTCAAAAACTGCTGGGTCCTAAAACCCTCTGCAGCAGCGTTTTTTTTTGAGAGCACACCTTCCACGTACGCTGTTTGTGCAGAAGGGTGGCGTAGCCTCCGTGTAGCGGAGCTCCACATAGTTGCCTTCGCGTAGGTTTGCCTATGCAGCCCGCTTGGGCCTTCCATAGCCTCCACGTAGCCCCCATATCCCAAGAAAAAACACAGGGGTTGAGCACAAAGAGCTGCCATTGGAAATTCCTACCTGCTGCTGCGAAGGTTCAACAGTGGAAAGAAGAGGTACAATACTTCCCGTCCTGAAATTCACCTCATGGTGTTGTTTTTTCACAAAGTTCTTAAGCAGACACGAAATATGGACACGTTTTTGGGGGGGATAATTTCCAAATTTTCTTCCACACTTTCACTTGAAATGTTGTCAACAATAAAGTATTCCACGGTCAAAATGTTTTGATCCGACCTGGTAACCACAACAACACGCCGTGGCGAGCTCGTCAACTGCAAATCGTTGCCAGTTTCGTCAATGGGAAGACCACCTGGTGAAACCTGCTTCTTCAGGCTCAAAAGGAACGACCACGTTGAACCATGTTGAGTCCATTTTTTCCACCACGGCCACGTCATCGCCAGAAAGCACAAGGATTTGGTATACTCATCTTCAGCCAAGTAAAAAACTGATGCCTTTCTTCTGACGTCTGAGAAGACATCTTAATTCAAAAAATGTTGACTTTCGAAACCAACCTGCTTGTCATCTTTCGGGCCCCCGAGAATTACATGAAGACTTCCATGCTTGAAGCATTTTTGTTCTGTCCAGCCTAAGATCACAAACAATCCTCCATCGAAAACATCTGCCGGATGAACTTGTCTTTGGACTTGACAAATCTGAACCACCCTCGTTTTGACACGGACATCAAAGCAAGCCTCCCACGCCAACCGAAACCCACCCTGGAGCCTAGCAACCCCCAGTGGTTCAACCCAAGAGATTGGCAAAAAGGAACGTGGCCCAACAAAAAGTGGAAGCATTTTGACGGCTTTTTTTTCGGAGCAAAAAATCGGCCTTGACACAAATTGTTCACCCCTGACTCAACCACTGGGCTTTCCAAATCTATCTCTAAAACCCACAACAAAGAAAGCAACTGCGACGAAGCAAGACCATCCTTATAAATCTTATGAGATGTCTTTAATCCAGGAAGTGAGGAAGGTTCGGATACATCAACCTTTCCGCGACACATTATATAGGGATCTCTTTGTATACCTATAGGGAATCCTCAGTCTACAATTTTGGTCGGAATGAGTTCAGCCTTGAAAATGGACCGAATTGGAAATTTTCGCCCGGGGCAAAAAATCTCGCCCGAGGTTTTCTTTTGATGATTTCTAATTGTTTGGAATTCTCGCCCGAATTTAAAATCTCACTTGCAGTCTGAAATTTCAGCTGAGAACTGGAAAAGTCAGATTTTCCAGTTCAGACTAAAATTTCAGACCATAGGAGTTCGTAGGTATACGTATCCTCCCGAAAAAAAACGATCAACCAACTCGAGTTTTTCTGAGGTGTGGTAGGAGCTGTTACTTGGTTACTTGGTCGTCAATTTTGAAACTTCTTTTGGGGTTGGCCGGTTGACCAGCCCTTTTCAAAAAGAGAGTTTTTCTCACATTGAACAGTGGCTTGCAGTCAACTTGCCTGACGGACAGGCTGCTACGGGATATGGATCCAATTTGAACTGCTTGCCGGCTGCGAAGCAGTCAGAACATTGGCCAGTTCTACGCGAAATCTGGAAAGTGGATACTTGTTTTTTCTCACAAAAAGTTGATCTTAAAAGTATCTACTAGCACGCCTGCATCATTTTCTGAGGTGTTGTAGGAGCTGTTCTATGCTCTCATCACCCGCAACGACTCAGGTGTGCAACTCTTTGGGATGGCTTTTGGACGAGCCGCATCCGGGCAAAATTTTGTGGACCTGAAGCTCTGCACCGCCTGTCAGTCCACGGACTTGTTGCTAGCAACCGCCAAATTGGACTCTGAAAATTGATGTTACAGTCTTGCATTTTGATGGAAGGATCACGAATCACAAAGAATTGGACTTGGACGCCTTTTACCCAGTAAGTTAGCTTCAAGATGATATTTTTTACTCTTCAATTCCAAGTTGACAGGCGTGAGCTCTGACGGAGTTAGACCAGGGCCTTCTAGAGACACTCTGATGGGTCTACACTGTATTGACTGGATTTTGAAGCAGAATCTTAGAATCCAAAGCCAATCTCCTGAGCAAAAGCTCTGTTACAAGGCAAGGTGATTCTATGGCATGGTAACGTCAAGGCCTTTCACGTATCTTGAACCCTCCATTGCAGCAAGATCTTCTGGCGCATCATTTAACATGATTGAATAGATAATTGTAGAAATCTATGTTCCTGTATCACCAAGTTGATACCTTGAGCCAAATGAAACGTGACATATCATTCTTTGTTGGTTTCCCAACTATCTTTGAACTGATTTGGCACCATCAACAAACACTCTCATTATCGACTCTCAAGAGCCTCAGATTCTCTAAAAATCCGTATGTCGGTCCACATGGTCCTTGGCTAACACATCTTTGTCTGTATGCAAAAACCAAAAATGTATGTGAAGATGGAAACGCGAAAGCATTTACCTGCTCAAATAATGTTAGCATCGTAAATATAGATATGATGATTGAATATTTAAGTATGAATATTTCAATATATGTACACTGTATGCATGTAAATATGTATAGATGCTCATACTCCATACTCGTATATGCACACTATGTGCATATGTAGATTTCAAAAAGTGTGTGCATAGCTATTGTTGTGTAAACGTGTCAATCTATATGTGTATAAATGGAAATTAGGCTTACGTGTCTAAACCATCAATGGGGCGATTGGGAACCATCTTTCAGTTCTTTCGTCAGTGATGTTTTTTAGCGTCAAACATCCACAACACCATTTTGCCTTGTGGTATTTTACTGTGATCGTTTCGATCCTGAATCCCAAGCAACAACATTAGTTTGTTTGGCTTGTCCTCCTCGATTGAGTTCAGTCGTTTTTTTCGGTTGCCTAAAAATTCGTAAGAATCCTGGTGGTGACACTGGGAAAAAAAATTGGCCGAAGGTATTCGTACTGATACAACTCATAGAAGTGGAAACATGATAATTGACCATGATACTTTGAATATATACACCCCTGAAAACAAACATGTCCCGTAGAAAGGCACCATTTCAAAAGGGGACATGTTACTTTTCAGTGTAATATGCTGTGAATTTTTACCGGTTGTTCGACTTCACCTTGTTAAGTTGTTTTTCCCTCGTAAAACAAAAAAAAAGAGTCTCAAAAGCAGCGCTTTTTTCTTGAGTCGTCATCTCCCTGGCGAAAAATTCATCCAACTGAACAAACATGTTTTACAAGCAATTTACAACTTGCCTCTCATCACTTTCCACACCAACATCTGCCCTAACCTTGTCATTGAGCGGACTTGATTTTTTTGGGTCCATTGTCGCCGTTTTTTCATCGCCAGGCGCGGTGAAATCGCAAAAAGACATGCCATTGGCCTGAAGAAGCAATTTGGGATGGGAGAACTTCGAAGCTTCGGGGGTTGACCTTCAAAAATAGAGGTCATTGGAGCTCTGGGTATGGTAAGTAAACTCAATATGAACCCGGTATTATCCCAACTTCATAAGTGATTTTCCCCTAGAAGCGTGATGCAATGTACTTTTTGCAGTAACCAATCATAAACGAACTTCTTGAGACAACCTAGCACCTGTCGCGGGATGTTTGTTCATGTTTGTTCTATGGAGCCACGTCTGAAGTGGAAGTAGAAACATCCACCCTTCACACCAGATTTTTTGCCGAAATAGAATACGCTCCACTGTGGTCTTCCCACAAATCTTGTGGCATGGTGTATGCATTTCCAGGGTGTGACCTCTTTTGAAAACTCTCGATAGCTGGAAGAACACAATGGATCATCAACTGTTGAAGAGATAACAACAACTCAGGGTGTGCATGAGAGAATCAAGATTCAAGTCTAGTCAACTGCTCAAGGACTATGCTTAAAAAAATGCGCCTCTTCCTTGGCGTTTTGCTGGTAATGTTGGTGTTTAACGCCAAAGATCTTGACATGAAGCAGACCCTGCTGCCAACCTGGTCATTGTCGAAGAGAGTAGGAAGCCGATTCTGACCTGTCGAGCCGGTCCGTCCAGTCCGTCCTGACGTCGATTTGCTTCTAAGTACTTGGTTTGTAATGGTTTAACAAGGGATTTCTTCTCATCTGTTCATTGCATCATAAGGATTTTCTTATCAAAGGCAAAGGATTGGCAGGTTTGAAGAGAAATGTCAACTGATGATTCGCGTTTATTTTTCTTCGGATAAGGATTTCTCGTTCTCAAAAGCCAAGCTGGTCGGTTGGGGGAATGATCATTCCCGCCCCCGCCTTGGACGAACAACTAGCAGCTACAGACGTGGAGAAGAGATTCACGGCAGGTCACCACGTTTCGTCGTTCCTGCCGGTACCTTCACGGTACCTTCACTAAGACAACTTTAGAAGCAACTTGGAGTGATATTCGACTTGCCCAAATTTTATGAGCAACGTGGATCCGGGAAAGTGATGGGTCATTTTTCGAAGCTTGGATAGTTCCTTTAAAAAGGGGTCCTTCGCTTGGAAGGAAGCTGTCTTAGCACAGAGTCACAACTTGGACGTCCAAAGCTTCTCAAAGTGTGCTTATCCGACTTGGAACCTCTCTCTGCTTGAAAAACTCCGAGCTGAGAGTTGATTTTCGTGCCTTTCTGGTCTTGAACACCCTTTTTTTTCGGCAACTTGCAAAACACTGGCATGCCAATGGTTGAAACCCAACGCCACCCTATCAAATGTCAAACCCAAGCCTATCCTCTTCGGAGCTTACGAAGAGGAAAAGAATCACATCTCTGCCCCAGGTACAACGCCAAAGAAAATCTCTTGCGGTACAACAGACCCATCATTTGCATCTGCCCAGGTGTACGAATTTCCAGCTGCTGACACATCACCTTTTTTACCACCAAGAGTTTAAATTATATAATTGATCCACAGCCAGGAAGCACTTAGGAATGCCCTTCTCTTATGTATGACCTCTTCAAACAAAGCCATCTTCCAACTCACGACTCCAGTTTCTGCAGTAAGAACAATCTGGGTCACAGCTTACACTACCAACTTTAAAACTCAAGCCACCTTTGGTTGTGAAACTACACATCTGAAACCTCCCCTGGTGTGGTGTTGTTTCAAACATGCAATCAATTGAACTTGCGAAAGACGGCAGAAACTGAAGCAGCACCATTGAGTTTTTTGAATCATTGAACCTCCCAACCCCGAAAAATGCAACGTCATGGGCTGAAAAAAGATGGTGCGATTTTTCGTACTTGGCAATGCTATGGATACCGCCAATTTCAGGAATGCAGTTGGGCCATGTATGGATTTTTGCGTGCATGTCCTAGACAGTTACCTTTTCAACTGACTTCTAACTTAAAAATAGATCGTTCCATTTCCCATGGATCCGAATATAGACTGTTTATGTATTAGAGTCGAGGCTAATTTCTATGGATGGTGCAACACAGTGAGGCAAGTAGATGGCACAACTCAAGAGTTTTGTGTCTGGTACCTTCAGAGTCTGTAAATTCCAAAGCTTTCTACTGGCTGAGTTCTTGATCGCAGTAGACAATTGCACCTGCTCACACATAAACTTCGGCCAGACTGGGGGAGATCTCTCACTTTAACTTTCATATACACTGCAGCCACTCAAAGACATTGGCCACATGGCGTCTTCCAGCAAAAAATGCGACGATCACGAAACCTCCAGTTTCTGTGTAGCCTTTGGCAGCTTGGGTTTTTTCTTAACGTCAAATTTTCCAGCTTTGTATAAAACACCACCAGGCCTGCACTCGGTTGCAAAGTGCTTTGCAGCTTCAACTCAACATTGGTGCCTTTGGAAAAACGAAACTTCAAAAACTGCTGGGTCCTCAAACCCTCTGCGAATCCATCTTCAGCAGTTTTCTTTTTTTTTTGAGAGCACACCTTCCAGGGAGGCTGTTTGTGCAGAAGGGTAGCATAGCCTCCGCGTAGGAGAACTCCACAATAGTTGCCTCCGCGTACCGCAGCCTATACAGTCTGCGAGGCCTTGCATAGCCTCTGCGTAGCCCCCATATCCCAAAAAAACACAGCGGGGTTGAGCGCAAAGAGCTGCCATTGGAAATTCCTACCTGTTGCTGCTAATGTTCAACAGTGGAAATTTCCCCGCTTTGAGAATTCAAATTTCAGGGCACGGATTGATAAATATCACTGCTGATCGGCGTTTTACACATGCAGTTTGTGAATGAGGGTATTTTACGTAGAATAGTTAAAGGTTTGCGAAAACCTTGTGAACGCATTGCAAATGGAATGTTATTTGAACCCTCCTTTGAACAGTCTTCGAAATGGACAAATCTTGTGTTCCAGTTGCGAATCTCGCCGTCAGCGAAGAAAAAGTATTGACTTTGTGGACAAAGTACCCACTGTATTTAGTTTTGCCGTGATAATTTCCACTGTTGGGTCTTACCAGGTAAGGGTTTATTTCACCAACAATTCTTGAAGACTACCTTTGGCATCGGTAGCATGTGGCAGCTATAGTATCATCCTCTCAACTACAATCCAGAGACTTCAGGTTCCGGTCTGAAATTGAAAACCCTAATGGAGTTCTGGAAGCCTTTCCAACCATGTTAGACCATCCCCCCAGGTCCCGGCAACCCGTCTAGAATGATGGTCCACGTATGTTGTCAAAAAATTAGGCATGGGTGGATTCTGATGTGAAAACAAAATAGCTTTGGCCCTACAGTGTTCTTGGAGCACTGTCTGGAAGAAGGTCTGAAATCAAAGTGCTGCAGGAAAATTCCAACCTTCACTGAGTTTATACTCACACCGGAAGCCCCCACAATTTCCTGGTTTGATGTGACACTGGTAAACCAAAGTTGTTCAAAGGCTCTGGAAACAGAGTCCTGGTACAACAAAAAGGTCTACAATCATAGCTGGAAGGGAGGGTCTACAATGATAGGAGTACCGGTTTTTTCCATTTTTGGCCTTCGACGTGGCGGCCCTGGAGGGCCCCCCATTCCAGACCCTTAGTAGCTGCAGGGCTATAATATCTATACAGATATAGATGCTTTACTTGCCACAAATTAACTTTTATCAGCATGCTTGTAAGAGTATGGATGCGCGAAGAAAAACACTGAACTGCACAAAGGCAACTTGAAACGCTTTTCATACTTGTGGCAGCCTCGCAGTTTCTCGTTTCCCAATCAGATTTTCTTATGAATAAAACACTCCTTTGCAAGGAAGTGGGAGAATTGTCTCCATGTTCTGAGCTTTCCAAAGGGCCATGTATGGATTTGTCCCTTCATGTCCCAAACAGTTATATTAAGGTGGTTTTCAACTGACTTCTAACTTGAAAATAAATCGATCCATTTCCCATGGATCCGAATACTGCTTATATATGTATTGGAGTCGAGGCTTATTTCTATTGATGGTGCAACACAAATCCCGATTTTGGAATTTCAAGCGACGAGATGGCACAACTCAAGAGTTTGTGTCTGGTACTTTCAGGTCTGGAAATTCTAAAAACTGCCTTCTGTAAATTCCAATTCTGCCTACTGGCTAAATGCTTCATCTCGGTAAATAGTGGCAGCTGCTCACACGTAAACTTCGACCAGGCTGTAGTTGAGGAGGAGCTTGAATTCTCCACTTGAGCTGCGCTAGAGCACTTGATGGACTTGAATATCGCATGCGATTGCTTCCTGGCCTCCTTCCCACAAACTAACAGGCTGGCACCAGCTTTCGCAAAACGTGGATGAACCTCGTTTTGATCTCGTTTTGCACCAGTCTAAAAGTAGATGGCGTAATTTTTCGTACTTGACACTGCTATAAACGCTCAACGCCAATTTTAGAAATTCTGTTGGGCCATGTATGGATTTTTCCGTGCATGTCCCAAACAGTTATCTTGAGGTTGTTTTCAACTGACTTCTAAGTTGACAACAAATCATTCGATTTCCCATGGATCCGAATACTGTTTATGTACTGGAGTCCTAGGGATGGAGCAATGCAAATCCCGATTTCGGAATTCGAAGTGAGTAGATTGCACAACTCAAGAGTTTGTTTCTGGTACTTTCAGGTCTGGAAATTCCTAAGCTGCCTACTTCATCTCTGCAAATAATTGCAGCTGCTCACACATAAACTTTGGCCAGTCTGCAGTTGAGGAGAAACTGATCCTTTGCTGTGTCTTAGTTTCTCCACTTGAGCAGGGCTAGAGCACTTGATGGATTTTTATGCTGGCACATTTTAACCCTATTATGGGCAACCTACAGGTTTTCAAGTACAAGTTGCTCCTGCATGGCAAAGTAAAGCCTGGAGGCGTCTTTCAAGCGACCAAAAAGGACGTTTGAACCGGGATTTTGGTGATCTCTGATTTTGACTTCCATGTTCAAAGACATCAAGAGTTTCCTCTGGCTAAACCAGGAAAACTCTTCCACCACAAAATAATTACGAATAAGTCACGGGTCACCTCCAGATTCTTAAGGTAACCTTTGACGGCTTTGGCTTTTTCTTAACGACCAAACTTTTCGGGGTGCCCTCTGCAGTCCATGTAGCTGGCCTCAGCCTCGGGTTTAGCCCCCATATCCAAAAAAAAACACACAGCGTTTTGGTTGAAAGCAAAGAGTTGCCGTTGGAAATTCTTTTCTGCTGGTGCTCAGGTTCCAGCAGTGGAACTTTCCCGAAGAGAATACAAATCTCAGGGCACGGATTTGTAAATATCACTGCTGAATCGGCGTTTTGCACGAACGGTTTGTGAACGAGGGCGTTTGACGTCCATAAAAGCTTGAAGGGTTTGCGAAAGCCTTTTGAACAAATCGTTGAGCATTTCATTTTGTGTCAAATGGAAAAATATTTGAGTTCCACTTCCGAACTCGCCCTCAGTGGTTTTTGCAGTGATCATTTCCATGGGTCTTACCAGGTGTGGGTTTACTTCATATTCCCAATTAGATGTTCTTACCAAACAAAAACTCCGCTCCATGTTCTAAGCTTTCCAAACAGTGGGAATTCCTGGACTTCGGAAGTGGCCCTTCCCCCAAATCTGACTGACAAAGCTTCTTCCAATGGGTTGGACGTGCTTGGGCCATGTATGGATTTGTCCGTGCATGTCCCAAACGGTTATTCAACTAACTTCTAAGTTGAAAACAAATCATTCGATTTCCCGTGGATCCGAATACTGTTTATGTATTGGAGTCGAGGCTAATTTCTATGGATGGTGCAACACAATGAGGCAAGTAGATGGGACGACTCAAGAATTTGTGTCTGGTACTTTCAGCTCTGTAAATTCCAAAGCTGCCTACTGGCCAAATACTTTATCTCGGTAAAAAATTGCAGCTCCTCAGCTCATACATAAACTTCGTCCAGACAGTTATGAACCGGTATGTTTTTGATATGCCTTGAATTTCACTTGGAGAAAAACAACTGATTTTCAAGTGTGGGAGACAGCGAACCACTGAAATGCCAGAGTGAAAGTTCATGAAGAAATTAGGTTCCCTCCAAAGCCGCACTGACGAGATCTTGTTATTATGTGTGAGCCCAAAATCAAACTGCCCAAGAAAAATGGCACAAAATTCCCGTCTTTGGTGC
The DNA here is from genome assembly GCA_000507305.1 of Breviolum minutum Mf 1.05b.01. Taxonomy (NCBI): domain Eukaryota; class Dinophyceae; order Suessiales; family Symbiodiniaceae; genus Breviolum; species Breviolum minutum. Next base: position 35,751 of record DF241489.1, read on the forward strand.
CGACGGGAGCTTTGAATTAAAACACTTCAGAGTCGTTTTTGTTGCCCAAGAATTCAACACGACACACTGCCACATCGTCCTGCGTCAAACAAAGTCGCCCGTCCGCCAGTTCTTACGAAACATCTTTTAGAACCACGAAGCACTTTTTATGTCCGTCTCTTCCACATAACCTCTTCAAACAAAACAAGCTTCCAACTCACTCCAATTTCTCACAGAATTGTTGGGGTAAACAACAAGTGCAGTAAGGACAATCGATTAGTCACTTTGAACATTTCATTTTGTGTCAAATGGAATAATATGGAATGAGCTTGCTTCCGGGCATGCTTCCCAGGGACAAGCAGACTGGCGCCAGCTTACGCGAATGCACATGAATGGATGTTTATGCTGGCACACCGCAACCCTATGGGCAACCTACGGTTTTGCAAGTACAAGTTGCACAAAGTACCTACGGTATTTCAGGGTTCGGATTCATAAATATCACTGCTGAATCTGCGTTTTGGATGAACGGTTTGTGAAGGAGGGCGTTTTACGTCCGTAGAAGCTTGAAGAGTTTGACTGACGAGATCTTGTTATTATATGTGAGCCCAAAATCAAACTGCCCAAGAAAAATGGCACAAAATTCCCGTCTTTGGTGCCGACGGGAGCTTTGAATTAAAACACTTCAGAGTCGTTTTTGTTGCCCAAGAATTCAACACGACACACTGCCACATCGTCCTGCGTCAAACAAAGTCGCCCGTCCGCCAGTTCTTACGAAACATCTTTTAGAACCACGAAGCACTTTTTATGTCCGTCTCTTCCACATAACCTCTTCACACAAAACCAGCTTCCAACTCACTCCAATTTCTCACAAAATTGTTGGGGTAAACAACAAGTGCAGTAAGGACAATCGATTAGTCACAGCTTAACCTTTGAAACTTTTCAGCCACCTTGGTTGCAAAACTGCGAAACCCAAACCTTCTCGAAAAACATGACACCTAATGCTGCAATGCAAAATACTTCCCGAAAACGGAAGGCTGTTTCACCGCAGGAGGTGGGGAAAGATCCTTGCTTTTGATCTCGTTTTGCACTGCTCTTAAACTAGGTGGCCCAATCCTTTTTGTCCTTGGCAATGCTATAAATGGTTCAAACCCAATTTTGGACATGCAGTTGGGCCATGTATGGATTTGTCCATGTATGTTCCAAACTGTTCTCTTAAGGTGATATTCAGTAACTAACTTCTAACTTGAAAACACATCGTTCGATTTCCCATGGATCCGAATACTGTTTATGTATTGGAGTCGAGGCCAAATACTTCATCTTGGTCAGTAAATGCAGCTGCTTGGACTTAAACTTCGTCCAAGCAATTGAGGAGAAACCCGATTGAAAACATTCAAACAAGTTGAACGATTCAATGTGGACTGCTTCCACTAAAGGGGCTTGCTAAGGTTCAACAGTGGAAATCTGCTGAACGCTTTGAGAATAGATATCTCAGGGCACGGATTTATAAATATCACTGCTGAATCTGCGTTTTGGACGTACGGTTTGTGAACAAGGGCATTTTACGTCCGCAGAAGCTTGAAGGGTTTGCGAAAGCCTTTTGAACGAATCTTTGAACTCAAATGGAATGTTATTTGAACACTATTTTGAACATTCTTCGAAATGGACAAATCTTGCGTTCCAGTTGCTGAACTCGCCCTCAGTGGAAAAATATTCACGTTGTGGACAAAGTACCTACTGCATTTGGTTTTGCAGTGACGAATTTCTGCTGTTCAGTCTTACCAGGTAAGGATGTATTTCATCAACAATTCTTGAAGACTATCTTTGACTTCGGTAGCATGTGGCAGCTTCGGATATGGCCATGAATTTCTTTTAGGTATTAAACGAGCGGGCCCATTTTGTTTAATACATATGAAACGAGACCCTCTGTTTAATAGGTATTATTCTAAACGGACAATAATTTCTGAATTAAATTGGCAATAGGGTATTAAACGGGGTCTTAAACGATGGGGTATTAAACGGAAGGAATCCCTCTGTTTAATAGGGTATTAAACGGGGTATTAAACGAAGGTGCTTTCGGCAACGTTTAATAGCCTTAAGAAAAATTCGTACCCATATGATACAGTGTAGATGCTTCAACTTGCGAAAAATTAACCCTTTTTTCAACATGCCTGTAGGGGCATGGATAAGAGGATCATACATGTGGCAGCCTCCCAATTTCTCGTTCCCAATCAGATTGTGCTACGAAAGAATCTCCGTTGCAAAGAAGAGCTGGGACTGGGAGAATTGTCTCCATGTTCTAAGCTTTCAAAACAGTGGGAATTCCTTGACTTCGAAAGTGGCCCATCCCCCAGTTCTGACTGACAAAGCTTCTGACAAAGCTTCTTACAAAGTCGCCCGTCCGCCAGTTCTTACGAAACATCTTTTAGAACCACGAAGCACTTTTTATGTCCGTCTCTTACACATGACCTCTTCAAACAAAACCAGCTTCCAACTCACTCCAATTTCTCACAGAATTTCTGGGGTAAACAACAAGTGCAGTAAGGACAATCGATTAGTCACAGCTTAACCTTTGAAATGTTTCAACCGCCTTTGGTTGCAAAACTGCGAAACCCAAACCTTCTCGAAAAACATGACACCTAATGCTGCAATGCAAAATACTTCCCGAAAACGGAAGGCTGTTTCACCGCAGGAGGTGGGGAAAGATCCTTGCTTTTGATCTCGTTTTGCACTGCTCTTAAACTAGGTGGCCCAATCCTTTTTGTCCTTGGCAATGCTATAAATGGTTCAAACCCAATTTTGGACATGCAGTTGGGCCATGTATGGATTTGTCCATGTATGCTGTATGTTCCAAATTGTTATCTTAAGGTGATATTCAGTAACTAACTTCTAACTTGAAAACACATCGTTCGATTTCCCATGGATCCGAATACTGTTTATGTATTGGAGTCGAGGCCAAATACTTCATCTTGGTCAGAAATAAATGCAGCTGCTCGCACATAAACTTCCTCCAGACAATTGAGGAGATACCCGATTGAAAACATTCAAACAAGTTGAACGATTCAATGTGGACTGCTTCCACTAAAGGGGCTTGCTAAGGTTCAACAGTGGAAATCTGCTGAACGCTTTAGAATAGAAATCTCAGGGCACGGATTTATAAATATCACTGCTGAATCTGCGTTTTGGACGAACGGTTTGAGAACAAGGGCATTTTACGTCCGCAGAAGCTTGAAGGGTTTGCGAAAGCCTTTTGAACGAATCTTTGAACTCAAATGGAATGTTATTTGAACACTATTTTGAACAGTCTTCGAAATGGACAAATCTTGCGTTCCAGTTGCTGAACTCGCCCTCCGTTAAAAAAAGACTGACATTGTGGACAAAGTACCTACTGCATTTGGTTTTGCAGTGATAATTTCTGCTGTTCAGTCTTACCAGGTAAGGGTTTATTTCATCAACAATTCTTGAAGACTATCTTTGACTTCGGTAGCATGTAGCAGCAGTTATGATACACTATCTACCATGGGCCCCCCAAACCTACATGTTTAGAGATGTTTATGGTAAATAACCTGGTTTTTAGGTGGCCAAAACCTTTATTTTTCATGGTTTTGGGGTCTCATGGTATATATATTTTCTTTTTTTGTATATGTGTGTAGATGCTTCAACTTGCAACAAATGAGCCAAATTTGCCATCGCCAAAACGTATTCACCAGGCACTCTGTGCGCGTTTTGTGCCTAACAAAGGCCGCTGCAAAAAAAATCATGGCGGCACAATTGTTAGATCTCAAACTTCCTGCACATATACATAGGTAAATGGATGATAACTGAACTACAAGTTAACATCAAGCAACGCTGTCGACTCGACAACGACATTCCCAAAGAATGTTTCATGGTAATTTGATTACTTAGTAAACAAACTTTTGCGACCTTTTGGAAATAAGTACTCCCTGTTTACTAGTGACTCTTCCTTTAGATTTTTAGTCAAAGAACGTGCACCCAACCAAACCTGACATGTTATGTACTGGATAATTGTGTTTTTATCCGGTGCCATTTTTCTCCAGCATTCCTTTGACCTCAAACAAACTCCCATCTCAACCCCATCTCATGTCGATGTGGTGAGTCCTTGCTTACCATAGGTGCCGTTTTTAAAAAGTGGCCAAAACACGTGACCCGATGCCAAAAAAAACGCAAAGGGGAAAAATGAGATAAAAAATTTTGGGTCATGGTAAAAGGCTCTGCAAAAGGATGTGGACTCAGGGTCTGACCGATGCCTTCAAGTAAAAAAATCCCCGCATTTTTTGCAGTTCGACTGTCGCGGGGTAAAGGAGCCTGGTTCGTTTTTTTCATAAAAATCCTCCAAGTTTTTGCCCCCCAAAAAAGTTCCCCGAATCCTCCGTGACTTTTGATTGGACGAGATTATGTTTGTTTTTTCAGGATATCTTTGAAGTCGCCAACAAAAGGTGAGTAAAAGTATCATTGTCATGATTTCTGGTGAAGGCCCACCAAGAAGCTGGTCATCTCTTTGAAAAAATGTTGTGCCTCTCAGCCCTTGCACCAATCAATCGGCTTCTGAAGATAGGAAGGCAGGATGGGTGATTTATAAATAGTAGGGGGACAACCTTGTATCTTTTGGTGCATGTCCAATTTGGGCATGACATAAATTTCACTGTGGCTTTGAAAAATCTGAATTTCTCAAAAGATCAAACACTAGCCCATTTTGAAGATTTCTCGATCTATCAGCATATATCAGATTCGAGAGCATCTCCCCCCGTTTGGGCATTTTTGTCAGGGATGCAAGAAAATCCCAACCAAAAATCTGATTGATGGACCAACCCTTTACGAAACAATTTTGATTGCATTCACCACTATTGTGAAACTCCACTTCTTTTTGAACGAGACCTGCCTCCCAACTGAAGGGACCTCAAGTTGATCCTCGTGGGTTGGTTGGAACTTTTCTTTCACTTTAAGAGTAGCCATGGTGTCCACCTCTTGGATGATTTCATGATATCATCGAACCTCAACCCACAACTTTCAGGGAGTTTTTTGAAGCTGAGTGTATGGACCTTAGACCACCTGAAAAGCTCCCGAAAACACTTCGATGACTCGTTACTTTGATGTTGTCCGAACAGCAGGTGTTAAAACACCCTTTAAAGGGTGGCATTTTTATGTTTTTTTTCTACGAGAAAAATGCACGCATCTCAAAGTCTGGAAGATATGAGGAATCTGACTTTGGGTATCAATTTGCCAAAGATGTGCTGCATGGTCCATTTCGCCTCTTATCCTCTGCCAAGGGGGCTCCATTTTCACCCTTGCTCTCGTGGAGATACCCTTACTTCAAGCTCAAGGTCTCGAAAAAGAAACTCCGTGACCGGTTGGACGTTGAAGATGTTTGGATTTTGGAAAGTTCAGAAAGTCTTTGACGTTTTGCTTGTGCCAGAGTTTGTTTGGGAAGATGCCCCTTTCTTCAGACAGCTGGATTTAGCTCTGAATTTGCCACCATTCAAGTGAAGTTGTGTTGGAAAGAGAGACTGAGGGTGGCTCCTGTGTTTCCTCCCAGGGAAACATCTTTGCCTGGGGATGCACACTGTTACACTTTGGCTCACTACACTTCTTTGCTGCTGAGGAAAAAGAACCCCGAAAAGCCATTTCAGCCATGGCTTAGGCATGCGAACCGGCACCGCTCGCTACCCGGGTTGGATTTTTGCACGACGACCCCGTTGAAGGGTCTGTGATCTTGATTTTCTAGATTTGGAAAGAAAATGGAAGATTTCAGTGATGGTTGTGGTCTGCCGGCTTCCAAGTGAAGTCTGCCAGTATCTTACAGATTTGCAAAAAGTGATCGAACACATCAATGTCTCGCAGCCATCGATGAGGCTACATCTCTGTTCTTCTCTTCGGCGCCTCTTTCACCAGAAAGAACTTCAACAACAATGTGTGAAGACTGTTGAGATATTATCTTTTTCAAATCGTTCTCTTCCTCCAAAGGTACAGAGTGCATGTACCCCGCTCTCTTTGCTGCAATGTCCCCAACGTGGAACCCGACTGAACAAGAACTTGGTTTGTTGGCAAAATAGATGTTGCTGTTCAACCCATGGCCTTCTCCGATGTTTGCCTTCAAAGTTAGCGTTTTGAAAAACAACGACGCACACAATGACATACAAACAAGCCAGCCTTGCAAAACTCACCTGTTTTTTTTCAACAAGGCTTCAGGCTGAAACTCTTGCCAATTTGGCTGAAATGAAGAAGAAACTGCTGGCACACATAATCTTTTAAGTACTCTTGGGGGACACTTTCACCCTTGAGATGATAAAGGATATTCTCTGAAGACCTGCAGAGTGAAAGTCTTCACTTAAGCAATTGAGATTCACTACCAAGCAGGCATAGCTGGCCTTACAAGATCATGATCATGATAAAAATCAACACTATCCCGCTCAATACGTTTTTGAGCTGTGCAAGTTAGCTGCCATCCTTGATGTGCCTTTTCTGGCCATTCCAAAATCATCAATGGTCAACCTTCTGACTGCTTTTTGGGACGGTTTTTCGATGGAAAAACACGCATGGCCTTCTGACCGGAAGGCCCTCTCTTGAGGTGATAAGCGATATTCTCTGAAGACTTGCAGAGTCAAAGTCTTCACTTAAGCAATTGAGATTCATTTCCTAGCAGGCATAGCTGGCCTTACAAGAACATGATCATGATAAAAATCAACACTATCCCGCTCAATACGTTTTTGAGCTGTGCAAGTTAGCTGCCATCCTTGATGTGCCTTTTCTGGCCATTCCAAAATCATCAATGGTCAACCTTCTGACTGCTTTTTGCGACGGTTTTCGGATGGAAAAACACGCATGGCCTTCTGACCGCAAGGCCCCTAAGAGCTTCCGAAAAATCTGCATCTGCGTGGTGCCTTCATGACACTTTCATCCAAGTCAAGTTCATCCCTCAAACAATCCCATCCGAAAACCTGTCAGGATGAGACTCTCAGATTTTATTCCGTCAGATTTTTCGGAATCTGTGAGTCGTAAAATTTCCCCCCATCCAAACCCCCCCTCAGTCAGCATCTCGTCTAAGCCCGATGTGTGTGACGAAAAGCTAGGGGCGCTTTTTAAGGCACACAGGCAAAACTCATCTGTGAATTTAAGAGAATTTCATTGAAAAAGCCCTCCGTCCTCAAGAAACTGCCGGCAGACGGAAACGGTTCAGTACTCTCGGGCACTGTCCACCTCAACGTATGAAGAACAGTCTCTCAAGATGGGGATGAGACTTAAACTATGTACTTTGGTTATTTGATCATTTGCCCATCCATAACCCAAAACGGTTCTCAATGATGCCTCAACAATATCCTGTCAGCTGGTTGTGGGCAAAAACTTCTTCAACTCACAAAAAAATGCGCAAGGTAAGATAATCGTGTCATTTAATTGCCTGGCCCACCTACAAAAAAACACCGCCAATGTCTTACCTCAAGATGTTTCCCCTCCTGAAATTCACCTCACGGTGTTGTTTGTTCACAAAGTTTTTATGCAGACACGAGTTATGGACACTTTTTGGGGGTATACTTTCGAAAACTTCTTCCACACTTCCACTTGAAATGTTCTCAACAATGAAGTATTCCACGGTCAAAATGCTTTGATCCCGACCTGGTAACCACAACAATACGCTGTTTTTGGAGCTCGTCAACTGCAAATCGTTGCCAGTTTCGTCAATGGGAAGACCACCTGGTAAAACCTGCATCTTCAGCTCAAAAGGAACGACCAAGTTGAACCACGGCCACGTCATCACCAGAAAGCACATGGATTTGGTACACTCATCGTCAGCCAGGTAAAAAACTCATGCCTTTCTTATGCTGAGGAGAATTTCTTCAAAAAAATGTTGATTTTCGGAACCAAGTTGCTTGTCATCTTTCGGGCACCCGGAGAATTACATGAAGAAGTCCATGTTTGGAGCATGTTTGTTCTACCCAGCTTGATCACAAACAATCCTCCATCGAAAACATCTGCTGGATGAACTTGACAAATCTGAACCACCCTTGTTTTGGCACGGACATCAAAGCAAGCCTCCCGTGTCAATCGAACATACCCCACCCTGGAGCCTAGCAACCCGCAGTGGTTCAACCCCTGGAATCTTTCAAAAACGAAAAGAAGTCTCATTTGAGGCCATTTCTTTCGGAGCAAAAAATCGGTGTCGACCCGAAGTGTTTTCACCCTGGCTCCACCACTGGGCTTTCCAAATCTATCACGGAAACCCACAACAAAGAAAGCACCTGTGACAAAGCAAGGTGACCAGCCATTTTCAAAAAGAGAGTCTTTCTCACATTGAACAGTGGTTTGCAGTCAACTTTCCTGACAGACAGACGCGAGATGGATCCAATTTGAACTGCTTGTCGGCTGCGAAACAGTCAGAGCATTGGCCGTTCGAAGCGAAATCTGGAAAGTGGAAACCTGTTTTTTCTCAAAAATGACCTTAAAAGAATCTACTAACGACTCAGGTGTGTAACTCTTGGGGGGGGTGAAACTGGACGATGCCGCATGCGGGCAAATTTTTGTGGACATGAAGCTTTGCACTGCGTGCGAGTCCATGTGACTTCTTGCGCAATTTTTGCCCAACCACGTTGCCACCGGCAAATTGGACTCTAAAAATCGAACTTACCGTCTTGCACTTGATGGAACGATCATGAAGCACAAAGAAATTGGACTTGGACGCCTTTTACCCAGTAAGTTGGCTTCAAGATGATATGTTTACTCTTCAATTCCAAGTTGACAGGCGTGAACTCTGCTGAAGTTACACCAAGGCCTTCTACAGGTCACACTCTGATAGGTCTAGACTGTATTCACTGGATTTTGCAGCAGCATCTTAGAATCCAAAGACAAGCTCCTGAGCAAAAGCTCCGTTACAAGGCAAGGTGATTCTATGGCATGGTAACGTCAAGGCCTTTCACATATCTTGAACCCTCCATTTCGGCAAGATCTTCTGGCGCATCATGTAACATCATTGAATAGAATTGTAGAAATCTATGTTCCCATATCATCAAGTTGATACCTTGAGCCAAATGAAACGTGACACGTCATTATGTTTGTGTTCAACTATGTTGAACTGATTCGGTACCATCACCAAACACTCCCATCGGCGAGTCTACCAAGCGTCTAAGATTATCTAAAAAGATCGGTTCGAAAAAAGCTCCACATGATCGTCAACAAGTGTATGCCTGTATGTAAACAATCAAAACCATGTATGTTTGTGAACATGGAAACATGAAAGCATATCAATACGCTAATAATGCTAGTATCTTAAATGTAAATATGTATGTTTGAATATTTGTATATAGTTGTATCTATGAACATTTGAAAAAATGTGTACACGTAAATCTATATGTATATACCTTCATACTCGTCTTTGCACATGTTTTCATATGCATATGGAGCGGAAAAAGTGTAAGCATAGATGCGTTTGTGTAAATATGTTTGTGTATACATGTAAATAGGCTTATACTTATATATACATGTATCGATTAGGATATGGATTGTGATACCACTCACGACTTTTCCACAGGTGATGCTAGCGTGTCGAAAATTGGTATTCTACTACTATGATCATCACGATCCTGAGCATAACGACCGTATTGGTACTGATACAATATGAAAGTGAGGAATTGGTTAATGATATCAAAAATCAGATGCTATAATTAGGAAGTTTGACTGTTTTTCACTTCACCATTTTTCCGCAGAGGCCAACAAATTTCAGCAGGTGTTGTCTTTCGTCGAGACGGGAAGTCCCAATAGGCATTACTTTATGGCTTCCTTTCAAGTCATGTTGATGGTGAAAATTCATCCATCTGCCACATAATAAAAAAATTACCTCCTGCCTCCAAGTGCCCATCGCTTTCCTACCAACATCTACCCTCAGGTGGGACCTGTCCCGAAACTCAGGGGCTGTTTTTTTTGGGGAAACCGCTGATATCCCGCAGCTGTGGCCTCAAGCGATCAGCGGGGAGTTTCATGTGGGGTGGGAAGCACACCAAGGTGTATGGTATGCTCAACTTTTCCCAAAATTCATACATAAGCTAAGGCTGTAAGTACGTTGACCCTGATACTTTATATAGCAAGGAATTTGTTTAACTGGTGCGGAATTGTTTCGCGAAGTCTTTTGCTTTTTTGGTTGGGGGGGAAGGGAAATTTTTTGGGTTGGGGGGAGGTTTCAGGGCTGTCCAGGCTTTCCAGGAAAACCTAGTGGTGAAATGCAGGTTTCGTGCGGGTTGGACACAGAAAACTGCTGCAAAAAGCAGACGTTCACCTTCATTTCTGTTTTCTGTGTGCGCGTGTGATTTGGGAAGTGTTTTTCTTTTCTTTGGTTAGGGGGCGAGTTGTTGGGGGCTGTCCAGGCTCCTAGGAAACAGTGGTGAAATGCAGGTTTCGAACTACAAAAGGCAGGTGTTCCATTCATTTCTGTTTTCTCTGTGTGTGTGTGTGTGCGTACTCATGTGTGCTTATGTGTGTGCGTGTGTTTGTGATTGTATATGTATAGTATGTGTTTCCTTTTTTTGTAGTTTTTTCCTATTGTGGTTCTGTTTGTTCCATTCATTTGTCTTGTACTTATATATATACAATTTATCTATTTAATGTGTATGGGTTCAAGATTTGAAAAAGAAACAAACTTCAAAAAACAGATAAAGTAACAAATGAAAGCAAACATAGTATCCACAAATGAATGAAAAAACGATAAAACGTTTCAAAAAAACTGAAGCTTCGTAGTTTTATCAATTTCTATCCCACATTTTTACCACTGAAACATGACATCTTAGGTGGTGATGCTTCGAAATTCCATAAACCCATCAACGTTTCCGAGACATCCCGTGCCGTGAATCCAAGCCTTAAAAACCTGCAGGTCTGCAGAGATGCGAGTTTGTCTAATTTTCGCGATCGCAGTTGGCAATGAAGACCTGCTGCAGACCCAGTAAAAAATGGACAAAGTTGACACTTCGAGCAGTTGAAAGACTTCACAAGAATGTCAATTGAGTAATGGCAACAAAACCCGGACAGTGACATGAACCATGAAACCTTATAACCGCTTAAAATAATCCCTATATAACTGGGTACTGGATAGGATTATCCCCTTTGTGCAGCAAAGAAGAAAAAGGTGCGAAAAAAGGTTTTGATCACTGCTCAATGGTTGGAAGATGTTGGAACGGAAATTGATGTAACGTTTGATAAATTGTCTGTGACCTTTTCATTGGAGTGTTATGGAGTGTTCATGAATTCAAATCTACTGTAAGTGATCTTGGTTAAGTACCCTCAAGGGATACCAGAAAAAGAAACTGACATCTTATTCTCTCTCAACCCCCCTGCCTGTGTTCACAGGCTCACAATGATGGGTTTTTGCCAGGTGTTTGCACCAGATTAGCCGCAGTTGCCACACGCGCAAAACACGTGTCCCGTGTCCCCAACCGGTGGGGCAAGGGAGTGGAAGTCACAAGAAGCTCCAATTTATTGAACGTCAAAGGGGAACGAAATTTCAGCACCACCAGCCAGTGTTCCTTGAGATAAGTGGAGAGTCCCCATCGAAACAATTGTGAAAGCCTTTCGGAAACAAAAAATCCCCAGATCCGTAGAGATCGGTGATTGAAAAGACACAGGCTATTTTATGTCCCACAGGATCCATGGGACTGGTATATTTACCTAAATTTTACCATAAAAAATCAACCATACCTGTATGGCATGGGTGTCGAACTCAGAATTCTCTCGGTGATTTCATTTCCAAAGCTGAGAAAAACGGATCTCTTTGCGGCAACCTTCAGATTGAAGAGTCTGAAGCTACTTCGGGGCACAATTTGTCCGTTAAGAACCACTGAAACTGTATTGCAAAAGAAAGCTCCTCTCAGGATTTTAGGGAAAAAATCTGAGGTTCAAACAGGTTCAAATGCCATGAACATTTTGATTCGATTGTCTGAGATTTTTGTTGCCACTACGAAGCACTTGACAAATGTCCGTCTCTTATGACCTCTTCAAACAATCAGCCAACTTCAACCTTACAAAAAGGGCCATCTGGGTCACAGCTTCCACCAACTTTGAAACTGAAGCCACCTTTGGTTGGTTTCAACCACAGACCTGAAAGCTCCCCTGGTGACTTCTCTCGAACATGACGCCCATTGAACTTGATCGCGAAAGACTTCCCAGAAACGGCTTCAGCCGCACCGTTGAGTTGTTTCCCAACTCCGAAATATGTAATGTCACGGGCTGAAAACAGATTGGGGCAATTTTTCGTACTTGGCAATGCGAAAAAGATGGCTCACGGCTAATTTTAGAAATGCAGTTGGGCCACGTATGCATTTTTCCGCGCATGTCCCAAACGGTTACCTTACGGTGATGTTCAACTGACTTGAAACTGGAAAATGAATGGCTCGATTTCACATGGATCCGAATACTATTTATGCATTCGAGTCGAGGCTTATTTCTATGGATGGTGCAACGCAGATCCCGATTTTGGAATTTGAAGCGAGGAGATGGCAAAACTCAAGAGTTCGTGTCTGGTGCTTTCAGGGTCTGTAAATTCCAAAGCGGCCTACTGGCCAAATACTTCATCTTGGCAAATAATTGCAGCTGGTCACACACGCAAACTTCGGCCAGACTGGGGGAGATCTCTTCCATATCCGTTTCAAAGACATTGGCCACATGGCGTCTTCCACCAAAAAATGCGATCACGAAACCTCCAGTTTCTGTGTAGTCTTTGGCAGCTTGGGTTTTTTCTTAACGTCAACTTTTCCAGCTTTAAAGCACCACCAGCCCTGCATTCTGTTGCAAAGTGCTTCGCAGCTTCAACTCAGCATTGGTGCCTTTGGAAAAACGAAACTTCAAAAACTGCTGGATCCTAAAACCCTCTACGAATCCATCTTAAGCAGTTTTTTTTTGAGAGCACACCTTTCAGGTAGGCTGTTTGTGCAGAAGGGTAGCATAGCCTCCGCGTAGGAGAACTCCACAATAGTTACCTCTGCGTAGCCGTAGCCTATGCAGTCTGCGAGGCCTTCCATAGCCTCTGCGTAGCCCCCACATCCCAAGAAAAAACACTGGGGTTGAGCACAAAGAGCTGCCATTGGAAATTCCTACGTGCTGCTGCGAAGGTTCAACAGTGGAAGAAATTTCCCAGCTTTGAGAATACAAATTTCAGGGCACGGATTTATAGATATCACTGCTGAATCGGCGTTTCACCTTAGACGAACGCTTTGTGAACGAGGGGATTTTACGTCCGTAGAAGCTTGAAGGGTTTGCGAAAGCCATTGAATGAATCTTTGAACAAAAATGAATTGTTATTATTTAACACCATTTTGCACATTCTTCGAAATGGGAAAAAAAGTACTGACAGTGTAGACAAAGTACCTACTGCATTTGGTTTTGCAGTGATAGTTTCCACTGTTGGGTCTTACCAGGTATGGGTTTATTTCATCAACAATTCTTCAAGACTATCTTTGCCTTCGGTAACATGTGGCAGCTTCGGATATGAATTCTAGATTTAGATGTTTTCCGTGCCAAAAATGAACTTTCTTTAAACATGCATTTCAGTGCATGAATGCACGGCGAAAAATTCCGATCTGCACAAAGGCAACTTGAAACGCTTTTCATACATGTGGCAGCCTCCCAGTTTCTTGTTCCCAGTCAGAGTTTGTTACCCAAAAAAAAAACATTGCAAGGAAGAAGAGCTGGGAGAATTGTCTCCATGTTCTAAGCTCTCCAAAGAGTGGGAATTCCTCGACTTCGAAAGTGGCCCGTCCCCCAGTTCTGACTGACAAAGCTTCTGTAGTTGGGCCATGTGTGGGTTCGTCCGTGCATGTCCCAAACGGTTATCTTAAGGTGGCTTTCAACTGACTTCTAACTGAACAATAAATTGCTCGATTTCCCATGCATCCGAATACTATTTATGTATTGAAGTCCTACGCATGGAGGAACGCAAATCCCGATTTCGGAATTTGAAGTGAGTAGATGGCACAACTCAAGAGTTAGTGTCTGGTACTTTCAGGGGCTGTAAATTCCAAAGCTGCCTACTGGCCAAATAATTGATATCGGCGAAAAATTGCAGCTGCTCAAACATAAACTTCGTCTAGACTGCAGTTGAGGAGAAACTGTCAAACCGATCCTTGGCCGTGTCTTAAATTCTCCACTTGAGCGGCTCTAAACCCTTGATAGACTTGAATATCGCATGAGCTAGCTTCCGGGCCTGCTTCCCAGCAGGCACAAACCGGCTGGCGCCAGCTTACAGGAATGCACATGGATCCCCCCCTTTTTGATCTCGTTTTGCACAGGTCTGAAAGTAGATGGCGCAGTTTTTATTACTTGGCAATGCTATAGATGGCTCAGCGCCAATTTTGACATGCAGTTGGGCCATGTATGGATTTGGGCCATGTTTGTGTGTTGGAGTCGAGGCTTGTTTCTATGGCTGGTGCAACCGAACTCGGGGAATTTGAAGCGAGTACATGGCACAACTCAAGAGTTTGCGTCTGGTACTTTCAGGTCTGTAAATTCCAAAGCTGCCTACTGGCCAAATACTTCATCTCAGTAAATAGTTGCAGCTGCACTGCAGATGAGGAGAAACTGAGAAACCGATCCTTTACTGTGTCGTAAATTCTCCACTTGAGCGGGGCTGAAGCACTTGTGGGATTTTATGCTGGCACACCGCAAGCCTATGGTTTTTCAAGTACAAGTTGCTCCTGTATGGGTTTTCAGCTTGTTTCGGCGTCTTTAAAGCGACTAAAACGACATATGAACTGCTGTGTTTCATGTGCGACTTTCCCTTGGAGAAGAAAAACGGAGTTTTCAATTGTGGGAGGTCGCGAACCACTGAAATGGCACGATACAAAAGGTTCATGAAAAAACTAGGTTCCCTTCCAAGCCACACTGACAAGATCTCGTTTTTACAGGTCAGTCCAAAATCAAACTGCCTCAGGCGTCTTTGGTGCCAACGGGAGCTTTGAATTGAAACAATTCAACACGACACACTGCCACATCGTCCGATGTCAACATCGAGAAACGAGATTCTGAGAATTTCCAACTTTTCAATCATCTCTTGCTAAGGGAAGATGGTGAGGTTCCCCAAAACGCCCATTGGTTTGAGAACTAGAATCGCACTATTTGGGATTCCGACAAAAATCAACCTTTTTCCTTTTGGGATTTTGGGGATCTCTGATTTTGACCTCCATATCCATTTCAAAGACATCACAAGTTTCCTCTGGCTAGACCGGGCGTCTTCCACCAATAAATACGAAAAGCTGCCGGTATGACCCCCAGTTTCTTAACGGAACCTTTGGCAGCTTCGGTTTTTTCTTAATGTCAACTTTTCCACCAAAAAAAACACCGCCAGCCCTGCACTCTGTTGCATTGCAGGTTCAAGTCAGCAGGCTCTTCTACCTCTTAGCCGTAGCTTATGCGCAGTCCGGTTTCAGGTTAGACGAACGGTTGGCGAACAGGGGCATTTCACATTCGTAGAAGCTTGAAGGGTTTGCGAAAGGTTCTTGGACGAATCTTTGAACATTTCATTTTGTGTCAAATGGAATAATATGGAATGAGCTTGCTTCCGGGCCTGCTTCCCAGGGACAAGCAGACGGCGCCAGCTGACGCGAATGCACATGAATGGATTATTATGCTGGCACACCGCGAAGAATGGACAACATAGGCCTTGCATAGGGTTGTCCTGTTAAAATCACTCAGGAAGGTGACAAAGAAACAGGCTGGTGCAAATTCGTTCCCAGGGCCTTAAGCGTCTTGGTGCAACTTCGAGGGATGGTTCCCATTGGTTCTCTCCATGGGTCCCTCCGTTTTTCTCTCCATGTGATACAGGGCTATCTAAAGGGGACTTCAGGATCGAATAGCACAATGACAACTGTTTATTTCTTTCGATTCGAGAGGGAGTTATAGCATGCATACTAAAAAAGTGTTGCTGACTCTATGAGCAACCTACAGTTTTGCAAGTACAAGTTGCTCAAAAGTACCTACTATATTTCAGGGCACGGATTGATAACTATCACTGCAAAATCGAAGTTTGGGACGAACGGTTTGTGAAGGAGGGCGTTTTACGTCCGTAGAAGCTTGAAGGGTTTGCGAAAGCCTTTTGAACGAATCTTTCAACGCAAATGGAATGTTATTTGAACACTATTTTGAACATTCTTCGAAATGGACAAATCTTGTCTTCCAGTTGCTGAACTCGCCCTCAGTGGAACAAAAACACTCACATTGTGGACAAAGTACCTACTGTATTTGGTTTTTGCAGTGATAATTTCCATGGGTCTTACCAGGTATGGGCTTATTTCATCAACACTTCTTGCAGAATAGCTTTGAACATGTGGCAGCTTCGGATATGATAGTTATAGATATTTTACGTGCCACAAGTGAACTTTTTTTCAATATGGATGCACTGAACTGCACAAAGGCAACTTGAAAGGCTTTTCATACATGTTCATACATGTGGTTCCCAATCAAAACTGTTGCAAAGAAGTGGAGCTGGAAGAATTATCTCCATCTTCTAATCTTTCCAAATTCCTCGACTTCGGAAGTGGCCCGTCCCCCAGATCTGACTGGCGGGGCTTCTTACAATGGGTTGGACATGCTTGGGCCATGTATGGATTTGTCCGTGCATGTCCCAAACGGTTATATTACGGTGATTTTCAACTGACTTCTAAGTTGAAAACAAATCATTCGATTTCCCATGGATCCGAATACTGTTTATGTATTGGAGTCCTAGGGATGGAGCAACACAAAACCCGATTTCGGAATTTGAAGTGAGTAGATGGCACAACTCAAGAGTTTGTCTCTGGTACTTTCAGGGGCTGTCAATTCCAAGTCTGCCTACTGACCAAATACTTCATCTCGGTAAATAGTGGCAGCTGCTCACACATAAACTTCGTCGAAACTGCAGTTGAGGACAAAGGGATCCTTTGCTGTGTCTTAGTTTCTCCACTTGAGCGGCGCTAGAGCACTTGATGGACTTGAATATCGCATGAGCTTGCTTCCGCGCCTGCTTCCCAGGGACAAACAGGCTGGCGCCAGCTTACGTGAATGCACATGAATGAACCTGGTTTTCATTTCGTTTTGCACCGGTCTGAAAGTAGATGGCGCAATTTGTCGTACTTCGCAATGCTATAGATGGCTCAACACCAATTTTGGAAATGTAGTTGGGCCATGTATGGATCTTTCCGTGCATGTCCCAAAGAGTTATCTTAAGTTGGTTTTAAACTGACTTCTAACTTGAAAATAGATCGTTCGATTTCCCATGGATCCGAATACTGTTTATGTATTGGAGTCGAGGCTTATTTCTATAGATGGTGCAACGCACATCCCAATTTCGGAATTTGAAGCAAGTAGATGGCACAACTCAAGAGTTTGTGTCTGGTACTTTCAGGGTCTGTAAATTCCAAAGCTGCCTACTGGCCAAATAATTGATCTCGGCAAAAAGTTGCAGCTGCTCACACATAAACTTCGACCAGACAGTTATGAACCGGTAAGTTTTTGCTATGCCTTGAATTACCCTTGGAGAAAAACAACTGATTTTCCAAGTTTTCCAAGTGTGGGAGGTGGCGAACCACTGAAATGACAGAGTGAAAAGGTTCATGAAGAAATTAGGTTCTCTTCCCAGCCGCACTGACGAGATCTCGTTATTATATGTGAGCCCAAAATCAAACTGCTTAACAAAAATGGCACAAAATTCCCGTCTTTGGTGCCAACGGGAGCTTTGAATTGAAACACTTCAGAGGTTTTTTGTTGCCGAAGCAAACAACACGACACACTGCCACATCGTCCGATGTCAACATCGAGAAACGAGATTCTGAGAATTTCCAACTTTTCAATCATCTCTTGCTAAGGGAAGATGGTGAGGTTCCGCAAAACGCCCATTGGTTTGAGAACTAGCATTATTTGGGATTCCTACAAAAATCAACCATTCCTTGGGATTTGGGGGATGTCTCTTTTTGAGTTCCATATATCTACTCACGTCCATTGTCTTGACAAATTTGCGGCTTATGGCTTCCCAGCCCCTGGGATACCGAAAGCTGTCCTGACACATCCCAGAGGTACCTGTACATGAAGAAACTTTTCAAGGCAAAACGGGTGCCATCGCGATGGTGACATTGAGAGGCCAGGATGGTCCAGCTATACCAATGATATCCAATGATGGCATGTATTCCAACAAAATGACAGTACTGTCTTCACATGTGCAGGTCATATGAAGTGTTTCTTCGAAAACTTGAAAACAATTGCATAGAATGATTGTCTGCTTGAAGTTTTTCGACGAGCACCAAATCTTCAGGAACGCCCCACATGCGAAAAGAATAGGCTATTCAACGATGGCGGTGTTTTAATAGATTTTTTTGTATTGTCTTGACATTTATCAATCTTTAGATGGAATTTAAATCTGGATAGATATAGACCCTGATATCCTTGGTTGAGCCTGCTGTCTTCACATCTTCATTCAAAAACCCTGTTGCCATCCACACTTTGTGATTTTCTTGGTAGCCGCCCAGAAGGGCTTTACTAACCCAAGGCAAAGACATCAAACCTTTCCACTGGCTACATGGCATCTTCCCCCATCAAAATGCGACAGTGACGCAACCTCCAGTTTCTTAACATAACCCTTGTCAGCTCAATTTTTTTTCCTAACCTCAACTTGTCCACCTTTAAAACACCACCAGACCTGTACTCTGTTGTAAAGTGCTTCACAGCTTCTTTCAACTCAACATTGGTGCCTTTGGAAAAACGAAACTTCAAAAACTGCTGGTTTATGTCTTGGAGTCTATTTCTATGGATGGTGCATTGCAAATCCGGATTTCCGAATTTGAAGCGAGTAGATGGCACAACTCAAGGAGAATTTGTGTCTGGGTCTGTAAATTCCAAAGCTGCCTACTTTGAATATCGCATGTGCTTGCCTCCGGGCCTGCTTCCCAGGAACAAGCACTGGAAATTCGAGCCAACGATGCTGCCTCGAAGGTTCAACAGTGGAAATTTGCCGGCTTTGAGAATACAAATTTCAGGGCACGGATTTATAAATATCACTGCTGAACGGCTTAGACACACGGTTTATGAACGAGGGTATTTTACGTATAGAAGCTTTAAAGGTTTGCGAAAGCCTTTTGAACGCATCCCAAATGGAATCTTATTTGAACACTATTTGAACACTCTTCGAAATGGACAAATCTTGTATTCCAGTCGCTAAACTCTCTGGCAGGACACGGGTCGTGCAGGGAGAACTTCTCACACTGCACCTTGCACACTGTTTCCCTGTTTCCTTTGTCGAGATGTCAAATTCCGTTTCGCAACAACAATGCTTTCCAACAACAGCTGGCCAGCCACACTGCCAAACCGTGCGGCTGTTGGAGCATTAAAAGTAGCAGGGTTTTTGTTCGTCGATCAAGGTTTCAAGTTTTCAATCTGACTTGGTAAACCGCTGGACCCGAGAAGATTCCCCAAGTTCACAACGGACAGGAAAAACCGCGACCCCCCTGACGACCCGGATGCCCCCAAACAACCCACCCCGGACCCGAAAACCCCGGAGAGGACAATTTCAGCGAGGGTAGGTTCGGACACCTTGCAAAACCACTTCGTTTGTCCGAAAAACCGCCCAGCAACCGGAAGAAGTTGGTGTTTTGTCGAGATGTCGAAGCTGTCGGTGCGTTGGAGCCAAATTTTGACACATTGAAGCCTCTCACGAAAAGCCACCGTTTCGCAACAACAACGCTTCCCAACAACAGCCAGCCAGCCACACTGCCAAACCGTGCGGCTGTTGGAGCAAGGTTTCAAGTTTTCAATCTGGCTTGGTAGATCGCTGGACCCGAAACATTCCCCATGGTGCAAATTTACAACTGACAGGAAAAACTGCGACTTTTCTGACGACTTGGATGCTTCCAAACAACCCAAATCGGATCTGAAAATCCCGAAGAGGACCATTTCAACGAGGGTAGCTTCGAACACCTTGGAAACCACTTCGATGTGGAACACCTCAACGAAAAACGGATCTTTTTGAGAGTCGTTTGAACGGATCAACTTGAATATCAAAAACCGGTATGTCAGCGGACAAAAACCTTTGAACCGCAGGTTCCAATATCAACCGCTCCAACATCGAGAAGGCCGATGATGTATCTTTATACACAAAGAGCGCTCTTTTCTGCTCGGTCTTTTTTTGTGCTTGTTTTGGCAAAAACTATTCGTTGCACAAAATACCGTACGTTTGTTAAGACTGTGCTCGATACAGTTTGAAGTTGAAGGAAAGAACGCGTACTAAATGCACACGTTTCAGAAGTGCACGCTTTTGCACAAAAGTGCGTTCGTTTGCACAAAAGTGCGCTCGTTGTGCACTCTGCTTTTCGGGGAACAATTGGTGATGCTACGGGTCTTTTCCCATTCTTGTGGTCCTTTTTCAAAAACCGCACCTTTTCATGAATTGTGCTCGATCAAAATATTTATGCTCGTTTGAAAGATGGAAAGAGCAGAAAGGAATGCTCGATGGAAGTTCCAGGTATATTGAAATTCCGTCTTCAACCCTCCTGTGTACACAGTGACGGACCGAAGATTTGAAAAAGCAAATAGGTGTTTTCAAAGCTCCCACGAGGATGAGGTATGACGGACAGAAACCGTTCAGCTCTTTCAGCAGGTTCCAATACAAACCGCATGGTTGGAAGCTTCCCAAAGTCCTTCAGTTCAGAAAAGTAGCAACATCTACCCTCCCTGAAACTTACAGCTCGCACCTGACAAGATTAAAAGAACAGAAAACTCAAAATTAAAATGGGTCCGTAGGCGCTTTTCGTGAAACCACAGACTTTTGAAGCCATTTTTACCCAAGGGGTCTGTTCAAAAGGTCATGTAAGAAATTTCTTGGAAATAGCATCATGTCAAAAGGAAGCCGGATCGTCTTCCAACCATCAATTTTCGGGTGCGAGAGTATGTGGTCCAACCCCCTTTTCGACTTCAAAAAGATATTCAAATTTCGAAATCATGGCAACAATTGACACAAAATCTCTAGCACTCTATACCCTAACAATCAAAAAATCCTCTCTCCCTCAAGGAATTCAAGGAAATGTTCCATCCCATCTCCATTTCATGGGATTCATATCAGCTGCTAATCCTAACAAATCGCGTCTGAGCCCTCCAAGGATGCGAAAATTGAACCTGAAAAATGTCCCCTTGCAAGAGGAAATATTTTACATCTACAAAGCCTCAATTTGTGGAAATTTCCACGTTACTTTTGGAGGGCCCTGTAAAAAATCAACCCACCTGGAGGTCATGGAGGTCATCCTGGAACCAGGTTTTGATTAGCGAGCCGTTGAATTGCACAAAACTGGAATCTATTCCTCCAGATTCAGCAAGGGTTTCTGCCTCAAAATGCTTGAGACCAGAAAATGAGAATCCAAATACTACACTGCCAGATCTTTTGTTCGTTTCAAGGCTGTTTGGCATAAGAAAACCTGGCCATCTACCACGTAATACGCCTTCCCATAACAAAATTCCCGGCGTAGGCCGCTGGTTTTGGGGAGGCAAGTGTACGGCAGGCTGAACTCAAAAGGAGCCAGTCGGTGTCGTTTTTCGTAGTTCGCTATATCACTTTACAGTGTTTGGCATGTACGTATGATATGGTAATATGATATGGTAATACCAGTTCATAAGTCAGAAATATACAGTATATATCAAATATCAATTGTCTGCGTTCATGATTGCCGGTTTAAATTGTGGGATCTTGTCTGATGCAGGCCACGTGCGGACGGCTTGCTTTGGACATCACTGCACATACAAAGACTCGAGAGAAGCGCTTTCGGTATCGCTTTTGGCACGGCGTTTTTTGCCCAGGGAAGAAAAGGAAAAAAATGGAATCAATTTTAGCAGCCGCCCTAATCTAAATGACTGCCAGGACAATGACAAAATCCCATCACATTCCAAGCTTTGCATTAATTGTATTTCAAAATGTTGCCCTTGGAATCGCATGTGGATCTCCCTTTGAATTTACCGTTTGTGACACACGTGAATTCAATTTTTGTAGTATGAAATGGGTAGCAACTACTGGGTGTGCACACCCCAACTGTTGGTTTCTGCACACACCTAAGAGTTGTGTTAATGTGCTTTGGAATGGCCTGCAACCCATTTTGTAGAAAAGGCATCTTTATCATCAAAAAGATTGGAAAAAAACTCCAACCCATTTTGTACAAAAGGCTTGTGGAACCAACATCCCATTTTGTGGATCTCTATCAAATGAAGCTTGTCTTTAAGACAAGGGACGATCTACAAAATGAGATCTGCAAAATGGGGTGGCTCAACCCCACCTACCCTGACTAAGAGGTGGAAGACCATTTTAATTTGCGCACGACCCCACCCATTTTATGGAGGAATTTGGAAGGGAGATGCTTTTGGTAGTTCACTTCGCTTTCCATGGTTTGGAGCCACGTTCAAGACAAGAGAGCGCTGACATGAAGAATTCTTCATCAACCCTTTGGCCTGTCTCTCAAGTCATTTTTGTTGGGTGCTCAATTTTGTTGTTCTAAATTTTCATCCCATCGAATCAGACTTGCCACAAAGCCAAGTTCCGCCGAATCTTCCAAAAAAACCAAGTTTTGACATGCATGAGATGTTTGTTGAGGATATCGTCTTGTCGCGAAAAGTGAGTGTCACGGAATGATTTGTCATGATTTGGTGAAGACCCATCAAGAAGCCGGTCATATCTTCTGATTTTGTGGCTCGCATCCCTCTGCTCCGCTCTGAAGATAGCAAAGAATTGGTGCCGATCCTCCAAGATGGACACACCCTTTACGACAAATATCTTCATTGCGTTCACCAAGTGAAACTCCACTTGTTGTTGAATAAGATCTGTCCCCCAACTGAAGTATCAAGTTGCCACTTTTGGGGAGGAATCCTGGTGACCGAAAACGCGGTAGGTGGGTTGTTTTTCTTTCTTTAAATGCTTGCACTGTTGGATGAAATCTTCCATCCACCACCAAGCTCCGAAAACACTCCAGTTTCAAAACCCACGTTCAAAAGTTGTCCACCAGCCGTTACTTTGATGTTGTCCTTTTCGTCGGAAAGGGTCTTTTTTTTCTACAAAAGTACGGATTCTCTCAAAGTCTGGCAAAATATAAGGAATCTGACTTTCGGTATGATTTGCCAAAGATGTGCCAAGCATAGAAAACCTCTTAGTCTCTGCCGATTTTTTTTTCAACCCATGTTCACGACTCTTCTCCAAGCCGGTGGCAGCAACATCGAAACGCCTTGAAACTCCTAGTGGCTTCGAATTCTGGGTGGCCAAATTGTTTTCGCTGAAATTTATAGGAAATGGTATTGAAACAAAAAAACAGATTCATGCAGCATATTCAGGCAGGATTCCTTTAGCGTTTCACCTTGACATATTTCTCAAAGAAAGCGACGCGGTTTTTTTTGTTCCATCTTGGTTCTAAATGCTGCTGGGGCGCCAAAAAAAATCACGGAAATGTAAGGCATGCTTCGGCACCAATAGCACCCTGGTTTCCGCACCATTATGGACGGAAAATGGAAGATTCCAGTGATGGTTTTGGTCTGCCGGCCTCCAAGTGATGTCCCCGGGTATTTTCCAGATTTGCAGAAATTGATCGAACACATCAATGTCTCGCAGCCATCAATGAGGCATCAATGAGGTGTTTCCTTCAGAGAGTTTATCTTCGGCACCTCTTTCACTAGAAAGAACTTCAACATCTTCAACAACAATATGTGCCATGTACGCCATTCTCCTTGTTTCAATATCCACAACGTGGAACCCGACTGAACACAGACTTGGCTTGTTGGCGAAAAAAATGCCAAACATTCGGTAGTTGAATGATGTTTCTGTTTTTGATGGCTTTTTAGGACGGCTTAGTCCTTGGTCGAAAGACTTTCCTCCTTGGCTATCAATCGAACTTCGCAACCAGTTGCTATCTGCAGCTCCCCACAAATTTTCCAAGATTGCAGCCGACCAGATTCGAAACGACACATTTAAAACCCGAAAGTTGTGAATCATATCGGTGGTGTCTGCTGTTCAGCAAAATAGTGGGCCTGGCCTTACAAGATCGTGATCATGATGTGGGCATATCAAAATTCTCAAGCTCAAGATGTTTTTGAGCTGTGCAAGTTAATTCACTTCCATTCTCTTGAATTCCCCCGAGCTTCGTCCGTTGTGAATCATCTTTTCGCGTTGAAAAATCGGGACCGCATCGGGAAGTTTCGCCATCCTGGAAGTTGCATGCGGTCGGAGTTTCATCCTGAAAGATGTGGAGTCGACATCCGTCCGAACCTGAAAATGTGGATCTCCTCCATGTCTCTCTCAAAAGGTTCGCACAGAAAGTTCTTTGAAGTTCAAAAAGCTGTTCCTGTTCACCTCGTTCGTCTTCTCCTATGTTCGCCTTCGAAGTTCTCGTTTTGAAACACAACGACACACACAAGGACATACAAACAAACCATCCTGGCAAAACTCGCATGTTTTTTTCAACAAGGCTTCAGGCTAAAACTCTTGCCCATTTTCGCTGAAATGAAGAAAGAAACTGCTGGCACATAGAAACTGTTCAGTACTCTTGGGGACATGTTCACCCTTGAGGTGATAAAGGATACTCTCTGAGGACCTGCAGAGTGAAAGTCTTCACGTAAGCAATTGAGATTCATGTCATTACCTAGCAGGCCTAGAGAAAAAACGAAATTCTTCTCGTGCGAAAAGCTGTTCCTGTTGACCCATGGCCTTATCCTATACTGATTTTTTTTCAACAAGGCTTCAGGCTGAAACGTTTGCCGTTTGTTTCGCTGAAATGAAGAAGACACTGCTGGCAGACAGATACTGTTCAGTACTTTTGGGGACATGTTCACCCTTGAGGTGATAAAGGATATTCTCTGAAGACCTGCAGAGTAAAAGTCTTCGCTTAAGAAATTGAGATTCATGTCCTAGCAGGCCTAGAGAACGAAGAAAGTTCTTCTCCTTCGAAAAGCGGTTACTGTTCACCCATGGCCTTCTCCGATTCTAATTTTTGAAGTTCTCATGTTGAAGCACAACGACATACACACAAGGACATACAAACAAGCCAACCTGGCAAAACTCACATGTTTCTTTTTCAACAAGGCAACAGACTGAAACGTTTGCCCATTTCGCTGAAATGAAGAAGAAACTCCCGGCACATGTAAACGTTTCAGTACTCTTGGGGACATGTTCACCCTTGAGGTGATAGAGGATATTCTCTGCAGACCTCACTTAAGCAATTGAGATTCATTACCTAGCATGCCCTGGCACGCCTAGCTGGCCTAGCCTTACAAGATCATGATCATGATGCGGGCATCAAGATCAGAATGATCCTGCTCAATATTGTTTTTGAGCTGTGCAAGTTCCAAAATCATCTATGTAATGGCCCACCTTGTTACCCATACTGACTTTTTGAGATGGTTTAGATGAAAAAACACATCGAAGTTAACTTCCTATATTTCTTTGCTAAAGGGAAATAATTCCTTTTGGATTCCCCAAAGGTAAGAGTCTGATTTTTTCCATTAGATTATGATTCAGGAATCTGTCAAATAGAATTTCCCTCCATCCAAACCCCCCTCAGTCAGCGTCTCGTCTAAGCCGGAATGTCTGACAAAAATCTGCGTGCTTCCGAAGCAAGAAAAAACACAATCAGGGACACAGGCAAAACTCGTCTGTGAATTTAAGAGAACTTCATTGAAAAAGCCCTCAGTCCTCAAGAAACTGCTGGCACACATGGGGACATTTTCACCCTTGAGGTGATAAAGGATACAGCATTCTCGGAAGACCTGCTGAGTGAAAGTCTTCACTTAAGAAATTGAGATTCATGTCCTAGCAGGCCTAGAGAACGAAGAAAGTTCTTCTCCTTCGAAAGCCCATTCATCCTGGAACGAAGATTGAGTGCACCAAGAAGCAGCACATCACCAGGCGTTTGATCACCAAAACCCCACGGGAACTGGTGCGCTGGCTGCAGCAGATTGTCGACGACGACACGGAGAATTTTGATGAGACCTTTGATTTGGATAGCTGGGAAGCACGCCGTGCACCACGGCATTACAATTCCCAGCTGTATCGCCCGGCAGGGTATCACTGATACCCTGCTACCATATCGAAAGCAGTGCAGAGATTTGTCATCCGACACTGTAGAAACAAATTTTGGCAGAGTCGTTGGCGGAAGTGGTCTGTCTAATATAACGTTTGTCATGGTTTCAATGTTGTTACTAACGTATTGCAAGCCGTTACTGTTCACCCATGGCCTTCTCCGATTCTAATTTTTGAAGTTCTCATGTTGAAGCACAACGACATACACACAAGGACATACAAACAAGCCAACCTGGCAAAACTCACATGTTTCTTTTTCAACAAGGCACCAGACTGAAACGTTTGCCCATTTCGCTGACATGAAGAAGAAACTCCCGGCACATGCAAACGTTTCAGTACTCTTGGGGACATGTTCACCCTTGAGGTGATAAAGGATATTTTCTGAAGACCTGCAGAGTGAAAGTCTTCACGCAAGCAATTGAGATTCATGTCATTACCTAGCTAGCAGGCCTAGAGAACGAAGAAAGTTCTTCTCCTTCGAAAAGCGGTTACTGTTCACCCATGGCCTTCTCCGATTCTAATTTTTGAAGTTCTCATGTTGAAGCACAACGACATACACACAAGGACATACAAACAAGCCAACCTGGCAAAACTCACATGTTTCTTTTTCAACAAGGCACCAGACTGAAACGTTTGCCCATTTCGCTGAAATGAAGAAGAAACTCCCGGCACACGTAAACGTTTTAGTACTCTTGGGGACATCACTGAGATGTGGGTTGCGACCCTGGGGAGCTGTTTCCCGTACCTTTACAACTGTGCGCAGCTGTTGTCTCAGCAGAAGTTTTGATGATGTGTCTTGGCCACCGTTGGTACCATCTCAGTGACCCAATTTTCACCAAGACTTATCTCGGGTCAAGTTGGTTACCCTGTCGCTTCTTGCATGAGCAAATTGATCGACCCAGGAATTGGCCACCTACCCACCTACCCCCCGTTGCACTCTCTGGGGACATGTTCACCCTTGAGGTGATAAAGGATATTTTCTGAAGACCTGCAGAGTGAAAGTCTTCACGTAAGCAATTGAGATTCATGTCATTACCTAGCTAGCAGGCCTAGAGAAAAAACGAAATTCTTCTCGTGCGAAAAGCTGTTCCTGTTCACCGATGGCCTTCTCCTATCTTCGCCTTCGAAGATCTCGTTTTGAAACGCAACGACACACACAAGGACAAACAAACAAGCCATCCTGGCAAAACTCACCTGTTTTTTTCAACAAGGCTTCAGGCAGAAATTCTTAGTGGTTTCCCAAAAAATAATTGGTTCCACACTTCCACTGGAGTGCTGGATGGATGCTGATACTGGCAGTGAAAATAAGTTCAGTTGGTTGGTTGGTTGACCAGCCCTTTTCAAAAAGATACTTGTCACATTGAACAGTGGTTTGCAGTCAACTTTCCTGACGGACTTTCACTGCTACGCGAGATGGATCCAATTTGAACTGTTTGCCGGCTGCGAAGCAGTCAGAGCATTGGCCACTTCTACGCGACTTCCTGGAAAGTGGAAACTTGATTTTTTCTCACAAAAATTTGGCCTTAATAGAATCTACTAGCACGCCTGCAACGACTCAGGCGTGCAACTCTTTGGGATGGCTCAACTGGACGATGCCGCATGCTTTGGAGATTTTTTTTCGAACGTGAAGCTTTGCACGGTGCGCGATTTCTCCACGGACTTTTTGCGCAAAATTTTGCGCAAGCATATTGCAGTCGGCAAATTGGACTCTACAAATCGATGTTACACTCTTGCATGTTGATGGAACGATCACAAATCACAAGGAAATTGGACTTGGAAGCCTTTTACCAAGTTGGTTTCAAGGTTATTTGTTTATTCTTCCAAGTTGGCAGGCGTGAGCTCTGATGGGTCTAGACTGTATTCACTGGATTTTGCAGCAGAATCTTAGAATCCAAAGACAAGTTCCTGAGCAAAAGCTCTGTCACAAGGCAAGGTGATTCTATGGCATGGCAACGTCAAGGCCTTTCACATATCTTGAACCCTCCATTGCGGCAAGATCTTCTGGCGCATCATTTAGCATCATTGAATAGAATTGTGGAAATCTATGTTCCCATATCATCAAGTTGATACCTTGAGCCAAATGAAACGTGATACGTCATCTTCGTTGGTTTCGAACTATGTTTGAACTGATTTGGTACCATCAACAATCATTTCCATCGGCGAGTCTACCAAACGTCTAAGATGCTCCGAAAATCGCTTCGAAACAAACTCCACATGGGCCAAGGAGCCAACACATCTATGTCTGCATAGAAACACGGTTCACCGTGTGCCTGCGTAAATAATGTTAGTACCTTAAGCTGCATATGTATGTTTGAATATATTTGTATATTTGGAAGCATGAATATTTCAATATATGTCAACTGTATACATGTAAATATGTAATTGTGTGTATATATATATATATATATATATGTTCATACTCATATATTATGCACATTATGTGCATATATGTAAATTGAAAAGTGTGCTCATAGATATTGTTGTGTAAATGTGTCAATCTATACCTACTACTGTATATCTAGTCTATATATACTTACCCACCGTACTTGGGGATTACAATATAGAATTACCCACCTTAGTTGGGGATTGGTTTGATAAATAGTATCGAAGAACCAGCTGTAGAAACCAAGGGCACACAGAGAAAATGCTTTTTTTCTGCAGCCAAGGCAGCACCAAAAAAAACATCATTCCGAATCCTTGACATCGGCGTTGATCTGCAGCGGGGCTGCAAGGGCCAGCACCTGGAAAATTCAAAAAACGCGTGGCCTGGTGATACTGTTGATGGCAACCAGAAATCCGGCGGTCACTCACCAGTTGAGCGAGGAGTAGTTTATCCCATTCTTTACCCAGGTGGGTAGCCGGAAAATCTGCACCATCAACAGTAGCTCTAAAAACTCAAAACTCCAACTGTCCAGGAGGCTAAGCTATGAACTTTTTCACTTGGCGGGTAGCTTCAACTGGCCAATCATGAATCATGACTGAAAAAAAACATGGTTGTTTTTTTTGAATGGGATTTCTAAGCATCTCAGTCTCAGTAACTCACAGACCTGTAAAAAAAAGGTATTTAGATGTATTTAGATCTTCAGGGTACTTCACAGTAACTAAGTAGATAGTCAACTGTGGTTTTATCAACCTATTTACAGCACTATCAACCACCAAACCGGGATATATAAGCAAATCCAACTAAGTGCCCTTCTATCCAAGCTTGCGAAGGGTCTGTGATTTCTAGTCCACAGTTCCCTCCTGAAACCATTCCCCAGCTGATATAGTAAGCTGGACATTGTGACCCTGTTTGACATAATAAGTAATGCATATGATATAGTGTCAAAACTGGATCTTGAAAACATCGCTATAAAAATGCACCAGAGAGTACATATTCATCACTAAACATTTCACACCAAAAGGTTGCGAAAATGGTAGGTTTTCTAGCTTGCGCAAGTTGGGTGAAAAATCCCCATTGAGGAGGACCTTTCCCAAATACCAATTGGCAAGGGTTAATTCTGGTTATCGCAGAAAACTCACCAACTATATACAGGTAATTAGCCTACCATTTTCGCCGCGATTTCAATCTGAAAAAGTTTTTACCCCACAACCTCCAAAGATTCACTTTTAAATGTGCCGCTTCCAGATCCAAATGCTGCTAGAAAAAAAAAAACGTTCAAAAAGGTTGTCCCAGAAATGCGCTCCTAGTTTTATCAAGTGAGTTTATCCCACTAAAAGTCCCCCTTTTTGAAACATGACATGACATCTTGTGTGGTAATGCTTCGAAATTCCATGAACCCATCATCTTTTTCCCATTCTTCCTGCTGTGATCCAAGCCTTAAGACCCTGCAAACACAGAGATGTAAAAGGTCTGATCTTGGCGATCGCAGTTGGCAATGAAGACCTGCAGACCGAGCACTTTGGTAGGTTTTTATTGGGTGAAAAGGCACAAATTTTACACACTTGGAAGATCCAGGTACACTGTCATGGGAGATGTTTTACATCGCTATGTTAGACACCAAAGAGTATTTCACTAAACATTTCACACCAAAAGGTTGCGAAAATGGTAGTAACTAGCAAGTAAGTTGGGCTTGTATCCCATTGACAATAAAACAATTGACAAAGGTTAATCATGGGGTCCATGGGGTTATAGCCCAACTTACCAAGCCATTAGTTCCCACCTTTTGCCTTCCAGATCTGCCCATCATTTTGCCCAATCGAACATCTGGTGAAGTGTTTGTTGATGTTGGAGGAAAAACGTTTTCCAGGTACACCATTAAAGATTCAGATTTATCAAGTGAGTTTATCCCACTTGAAAGTCCCCTTTTAAAGAAACATGACATGACATCTTTCCTGTGGAAAAGCTGCTTCGAACTTCCATGAAGCCATCTAAGCCTTAAAACCCAGGTCTGCAGGTCGATGCGCGGGGCCGACGTCTGATCTTGGTGATCGGATCGTTGGCAAGGAAGACCTGCAAAAAGCAAGACCCAGCAGGTCAAATTTTTCAAGTTGACACAGGTTGAATCTCCCAACATTTCAGGTACCTAAAATGGAGGTACTCACCTATATAAGCTGTATGTAAGGCCCATGTAAGGTAAAACCCAAGCCCAAAATGGCCTTATCAGGTTCAGTACCTCCATTTTAGGTACCTGAAACTTTTTAATGATTGAAAGACTTCACAAGAAGTCTAAATTGAGTAATGGCAACAAAACCCTGACTTAAACCATGAAATATGACGATGATAGTAGTGTCCCCTTATGTGCAACCAAAGAACCAAGGTTTTGGTCACTGCGAAAAATTGTTGGAACTTGTTTTGCACGGAAATTGATGTAATGCTAGTCAAATTGCTTGTGACGTTGGAATGTTCATAGCTTCAAATCTAAGTGATGCAAGATACTTTTTGACAACCCTGAAGGGATGCCAAAAGGGAAACTCAACTCTTCTCCCCTCATGTCGCCCCCTGCCTGTGTTCACAGGCTCAAGATGGGTGTGTGCACCAGATTTGCCACACGCGCAAAACACGTGGCCCGTGTCCCCAACTGGTGGGGCAAGGGAGTGGAAGTCACAAGAAGCTCCAATTGATTGAACGTCAAGGGGAACGAAATTTCATCGCCATCAGCCAATGTTCCTTGAGATAAGGGGAGAGTCCCCATTGAAGCCATCATGAAAGCCTTTTAGAAACGAAAAATCCCCAGATCCGTAGAGATCCGTGATTGAAAAGACACAGGCTATGGTATTTTATGTCCCATAGGATCCATGGGACTGGTATATTTACCTATATTTTACCATAAAAAATCAACCATACCTGTATGGCATGGGTGTCGAACTCAGAATTCTCTCGGTGATTTCATTTCCAAAGCTTGGAAAATCGGATCTCAGAATTTTCGGTTCTCGCAATTTGGATGTCATGAGTTTTTTTTAAGGTGGTGGTTTTTTGGGGGGTACCCATTTTTGTCGATTCACAAACCACTGAAAAAGCCATGTTGCAAAAAAAATCCCCCTCTTTTCGGATTTTTATCCGGGAAATGTCTTTTTGGTTCATATTATATGTTCATTTGCCATTCATTTTCCATGCGATGGTCTGGTCCGAGATTTTTAAATGCCACGTTTTTTTGCCCCAAAAAAATGGAGAAAAGTTGTTCTAAGTCTCGAGCTGCCGAAAGGCTCCAAAAACCGGGAAAATCTTTGACAACTCCAGCTGTGTTTGACAACTCCGTCAAAGCTTTCAGATGCTTTTACTGGTTTTCAAATAGTACCCATCTTCTTCTATCTGGCATCGCATGTAAACATTAAAGTTCAAAGTTCCAAAGATTTACTGCTGATGGTTAAGAAATCCCAAACAACCACCTGGGATGTATAAAACCCCGGCAGATTTGGCGCAAGGTGCCACTGCAAGTGGTCTTTCGAGACGGCTGAAAGAAAACTTGACAAACGACAGTTTGAAGCTGACTGGCTGGCCAAATACTTCATCATCGGCCAACTAGTTGCCACCAATTCCTTGGAAAATCCGGATCGCTTTTTCTTAGTTTTCATCGACGTTTAAATCGCGGCGCGAAAAAATGGTCAGATATTAATATAATACTAGTATCAGTATAATGTATTAATGCTGGATTCTTATATCGCATGAGATTGGCTTACACGGCCCTACACGAATGCAGCCCCGCTTACCAGGGAGGTTTACATGCAGCGCCGGCTTGCACCAATGCGCCAGCACACAGCAATGCAACTGCCAACCTGTGTGGCAAAGCTTAGGTTGGCGTCTTTCAAGGCACCGGAAAACGACTTGAATCAACTGTGTGTGGTTTACAGAAACCTCCACTCTTCCCTTGGCAAATTTTCTGATGCTGATGGCTCACTTGTGGGAGCCGCTGTCCAAATGGCTAACAAGGCAACATCATGGAACATCCCAGCGATGACCGGGGTTGCCAACACCTGGGCCCTGCAAGGCCACCTTTTTGAATTTCGCTTCAGGAAGAAACGGCACTTCGTTCCCTTCCAGGCCGCCGCACGGAGGAGATTCACGGTCTCATGTCATGAGCCCAAAATCGAACTGCCTAAGAAACATGGCACCAAATTCCGAAGGGTCTCGGCCTCGGGTGTCTTTGGTGCCAACAGGAGCTTTGAATTGAAACACTTCAGAGTTTTTGTTGGCCAAGAATTCAACACGACACACTGCCACATCGTCCGATGTCAACATCGAGAAACGAGATTCTGAGAACTTCCAACGTTTTCCAACTTTTCAATCATCTCTTGCTGAGGGAAGATGGTGAGGTTCGCAGAAGCACTATTTGGGATTCTTGCAAATTTCAACCATGGCCCTAAGATTTGGGGGATGTCTCATGTTGAGTTCCATATCCATTTCAAAGACATCAAAAGTTTCCACTGGCTACGTGGCATCTTCCACCACAAAAATGCGACAGTCACGCAACCTCCAGTTTCTGTATAGCCTTTGGCAGCTTGGGTTTTTTCTTAACGGCAACCTTTCCAGCTTTCAAACGCCACCAGCCCTGCACTCTGTTGCAAAGTGCTCCGCAGATTCAACTCAACATTGGTTTAGGGTTGAGAGTTTAGGGTTTAGGGTTTAGGGTGGTGCGTTTGGAAAGACGATTCTTCAATCACTGCTGGATCTGACGAACCTCGAGCCATCTGCATCGAACCTGCAATTTTTCTTTTTGAGAGCACACCCTCCGCGTGGGCTGTTTGTGCAGGGGTGGCGTCCGTGTAGGGGAACTGCACAAACTTTCCCTACCTATGCCGCGCATGGCCTCCGCGGGAAGCCCGCCTGTGCCGAGATTCCTCAAAACCAACACGGCGTTTTGATTGAGCAAAAAGAGTTCCCATTGGAAATTCCTACCTGCTTCTGCTAAGGTTCAGTGGAAATTTGCCAGCTTTGAGAATACAAATTTCAGGGCACGGATTTATAGATATCACTGCTGAACGCGTTTTGGACGAACAGTTTTGTGAACGAGGGCATGTTCCGTTCTACGGAGCTTGAAGGTTTTGGGAATGCTTTTTGAACGAGTCTTTAAACTCAAATGGAATGTTATTTGAACTTTGTTTGGAACATTCTTGGAAACGGACAAATCTTGTGTTCCTGTTGCTAAACTCGCCCTCAGTGAGGGAAAAAAGTGCTGACATTGTTGACAAAGAACCTACTGCACTTGGTTTTGCAGTGATAATTTTTACTGTTAGGTCTTGCCAGGTATGGGTTTATTTCATCAACACTTCTTGAAGACTATCTTTGACTTCGGTAACATGTGGCAGCTTCGGATATGATATCTATAGCAACATGTTTTCCACTGGCTACATGGCATCTTCCACCAAAAAAACGCGACCGTCTCGCAACCTCCAGTTTTTGTCCCATCTTCTGCTGTTTTTCTTTTTGAGAGCACACCCTGCGCGTGGGCTGTTTGTGCAAAGGGTGGCGTGCGTGTAGGGGAACTGCACATAGTTCCCTCCACGTAGGTTTGCCTATGCAGTCTGCTTGGGCCTACGCGTAGCCCCCATATCCCAAAAAAAGCACAGCGGTCCAGGCGCAAAAAGTTACCATGGAAATTCCTACCTGCTTCTGCTAAGGTTCAGTGGAAATTTGCCAGCTTTGAAATACAAATTTCAGGGCACGGATCTATAAATATCACTTCTGAATCGGCGTTTTGGACGAACGGTTTGTGAACGATGGCATTTTCCGTCCGTAGAAGCTTGAAGGATTTGCCAAAGCTTTTTGAACGAATCTTTGAACGCAAATGGAATGTTATTTGCCGTATGTTTTGAACAGTCTTCGAAATGGACAAATCCTGTGTTCCTGTTGCTAAACTCGCCCTCAGTGAGGAAAATAAGTACTGGCATTGTTGACAAAGTACCTCCTGCATTTGGTTTTGTAGTGAGAATTTCCACTGTTGGGTATTACCAGGTATCGGTTTCTTTCATCAACACTTCTTGAAGACTATCTTTGACTTCGGTAACATGTGGCAGCTTCGGATATGATATCTAGACACAGATGCTTTAGGTGCCAAATAAACCTTGTTCATCTTTTTTCAACATGCTTCTAAGATCTTCTACGAGCATGGATGCTCGTCAGTTTTGTGAAAGACGAAACTTCAAAAACTGCTGGATCCTACGAACCTCTACGAATCTATCTTCAGTAGCGTCTTTTAGGAGGGCACACCCCCGCCCCGTGGGCTGTTTGTGCAATTGGTGGCGTCCGTGTAGGGGAACTGCTGCACTTAGGTGCCTCCACGTAGGTTTGCCTATGCAGTCCGCTTGGGCCTACGCGTAGCCCCCATATCCCCAATAAAACACAGCGGTCAGGCAGAAAAAGTTCCCGTTGGAAATTCGAGCCCCCTGCTTCTGCTAAGGTTCAGTGGAAATTTGCCAACTTTGAGAATACAAATTTCAGGGCACGGATCTATAAATATCACTGCTGAATCGGCGTTTTGGACGAACGGCTTGTGAACGAGGGCATGTTCCGTCCGTAGAAGCTTGAAGGATTTGCCAAAGCTTTTTGAACGAATCTTTGAACGCAAATGGAATGTTATTTGAACTTTGTTTGGAACATTCTTGGAAATGGACAAATCTGTTCCTGTTGCTAAACTCGCCCTCAGTGAGGGAAAAAAGTGCTGACATTGTTGACAAAGTACCTCCTGCATTTGGTTTTGCAGTGATAATATCCACTGTTGGGTCTTAACAGGTATGGGTTAAGGGTTGCCAAACTCACTCAAAACAAATTTTGATCAATGGAATCATGCTGGTGGTTTTGCCACAACCATTTGATGATGCCTCAAAGGGATTGACTGACGCGTGGTGCGTCAAATGTGTGGCTTCCGAACCCCCCAGGATTTGGACAGCTTAAAGCCTTTTGGCCCAACCCAATTCATCATCTCTTGGGGAGGGACCCCTTAAACTGGGTCAGCTACCAGCGCCGGTGGCTCTTGACTCTTAGGGCGGTGCCAATTTTTGAAGCCTGCAATTCATCCACATCACTGTCACATACTCATAGTGGCGAAAGCTGACGAGGGTATGATTTTTGCAAAGGCAAAAATTGACCACTCGGCCCAGCATTGCTGGAAAGTGACAGTTTCAAAATTCAGTCTTCTTTTGTTAGGGAGTCTTGGTGAAATTGGTGGCCTTGTATCAAGAATTCTTGAAGGCTATCTTTGACTTCGGTAACATGTGGCAGCCTCGGATATGATATCTAGACAGAGATGCTTTGGGTGCAAATGAACTTTTTTCATCTTTTTTCAGCATGCTTCTAAGATCTTCTACGAGCATGGATGCACGTCAATTTTTGCAGCTTTGAAACACACCACCAGCCCTGCACCCTGTTTGCAAGGGTGCTTCGCTAGTTCAACTCATCGTTGGTGCCTTTGGGGACAAACGAAACTTAAAAAATGCTGGACCTACCCGGTTTCTACGTATCACAGCTACCAGACGTCTACGTATCCATCTTCTGCAGCTTTTCTTTTTGAGAGCACACCCCCGCCCCGTGGGCTGTTTGTGCAATTGGTGGCGTCCGTGTAGGGGAACTGCTGCACTTAGGTGCCTCCACGTAGGTTTGCCTATGCAGTCCGCTTGGGCCTACGCGTAGCCCCATATCCCCAATAAAACACAGCGGTCAGGCAGAAAAAGTTCCTGTTGGAAATTCGAGCCCCTGCTTCTGCTAAGGTTCAGCGGAAGTTTGCCAGCTTTGAGAATACAAATTTCAGGGCACGGATCTATAAATATCACTGCTGAATCGGCGTTTTGGACGAACGGTTTGTGAGCGAGGGCATGTTCCGTCCGTAGATGCTTGAAGGTTTTGGGAAAGCCTTTTGAACGAATCTTTGAACGCAAATGGAATGCTATTTGACCACTACTTTTTAGATTCTTCGATATGGACAAATCTTGTGTTCCAGTTGCTAAACTCGCCCTCAGTCAAAAAAAATACTGACATTGTTGACAAAGTACCTACTGCATTTGGTCTTGCGGTGAGAATTTCCACTGTTGGGTCTTACCAGGTATGGGTTTATTTCGTCAACAATTCGAGACGACTATCTTTGACTTCGGTAACATGTGGCAGCCTCGGATATGATATCTAGACACAGATGCTTTAGGTGTAAATGAACTTGTTTCATCTTTTTTCAGCATGCTTCTAAGATCTTCTACGAGCATGGATGCACGTCAATTTTTGCAGCTTTGAAACACACCACCAGCCCTGCACCCTGTTGCAAAGTGCTTTGCAGATTCAAAAAAAACATTTATTGCATTTGGTGAAATGCAAGGCACCGATAGGAAACCCTGGTTTTTGCATGACCCTGTTGAAGGTTCTGTGATCTTGGTTTCCCAGATTCATGGACAGAAAATGGAAGATTTCAATGATGGTTTTGGTCTGCCGTCCAAATGATGGAAACATTGTACAAAATTCCGATGGGTCTCAGGTGTCTTTGGTGCCAACGGGAGCTTTGAATTGAAACGCTTCAGAGTTTTTGTTGGCCAAGAATTCAACACGACACACTGCCATATCGTCCGATGTCAACATCGAGAAACGAGATTCCGAGAATTTCCAACTTTTCAATCATCTCTTGCTGAGGGAAGATGGTGAGGTTCGCAGAAGCACTATTTGGGATTCTTACAAATTTCAACCATTCCCCTAAGATTTGGGGGATGTCTCATTTTGAGTTCCATATCCATTTCAAAGACATCAAAAGTTTCCACTGACTACATGGCATCTTCCACCACAAAAATGCGACAGTCACGCAACTTCCAGTTTCTGTATAGTCTTTGGCAGCTTGGGTTTTTTCTTAACGTTAATTTGTCTAGCTTTGAAACACACCATCAGCCCTGCACTCTGTTGCAAAGTGCTTCGCTATTTCAACTCCACATTGGTGCCTTTGGAGAAAAAAAACTTCAAAAACTGCTGGACCCCTCTTCTTTTTGAGAGTACACCCCCGCCCCATGGGCTGTTTGTGCAATTGGTGGCGTCCGTGTAGGGGAACTGCTGCACTTAGGTGCCTCCACATAGGTTTGCCTATGCAGTCCGCTTGGGCCTACGCGTAGACCCCATATCCCCAATAGAACACAGCGGTCAGGCAGAAAAAGTTCCCATTGGAAATTCGAGCCCCTGCTTCTGCCAAGGTTCAGTGGAAGTTTGCCAGCTTTGAGAATACAAATTTCAGGGCACAGATCTGTAAATATCACTGATGAATCGGCGTTTTGGACAGACGGTTTGTGAACGAGGGCATATTCCGTCCGTAGATGCTTGAAGGTTTTGGGAAAGCCTTTTGAACGAATCTTTGAACGCAAATGGAATGCTATTTGACCACTACTTTTTAGATTCTTCGATATGGACAAATCTTGTGTTCCAGTTGCTAAACTCGCCCTCAGTCAAAAAAAGTACTGACATTGTTCACAAAGTACCTACTGCATTTGGTCTTGCAGTGAGAATTTCCACTGTTGGGTCTTACCAGGTATGGGTTTATTTCATCAAAATATTGAAGACTATCTTTGACTTCGGTAACATGTGGCAGCCTCGGATATGAAATCTAGATTTAAATATGTTACGTGCCACGCAAAAAACGCTTTTTCAACATGCCTTTAGGAGCATGGATGTGCACGGAGACAAATTCTGAACTGCACAGTTCTAAGCTCCCCAGTTCTGACTGACAAGAAAGCTTCTTACGGTGGTTAGCTGCTGTGGGGCCATGTATGGGTTTGTCCGTGCATGTCCCAAACGGTTATCTTAAGGTGGTTTTCAACTGACTTCTAACTTCAAAAAAAACAAATCGTTCGATTTCCCATGGATCCGAAGACTGTTTATGTATTGAAGTCCTACGCATGGAGCAACGCAAATCCCGATTTCGGAATTTGAAGTGAGTAGATGGCACAACTCAAGAGTTAGTGTCTGGTACTTTCAGGGGCTGTAAATTCCAAGTCTGCCTCGTGGCCAAATACTTCATCTCGGAAAATAGTGGCAGCTGCTCGCACATAAACTTCGTCCAGAAAGTTGAGGAGGAACTGATCCTGTGCTGTGTCTTAGTTTCTCCACTTGAGCTGCGCTAGAGCACTTGATGGACTTGAATATCTGAATATCGCATGAGATTGCTTCCGGGCCTGCTTTCCAGGGAGAAACAGGCTGGCGCCAGCTTACGTGAATGCACATGAATGAACCTCGTTTTCATTTCGTTTTGCACCGGTCTGAAAGTAGCTGGCGCAATTTTTGGTACTTGGCAATGTTATTAACCTCTTCACCCCAATTTCAGAAATGCTGTTGGGCCATGTATGGGTTTGTCCGTGCATGTCCCAAACGGTTATCTTAAGGTGGTTTTCAACTGACTTCTAACTTCAAAAAAACAAATCGTTCGATTTCCCATGGATCCGAATACTGCTTATGTATTGGAGTCGAGGCTTATTTCTATGGATGGAGCAACACAAATCCCAATTTCGGAATTTGAAGTGAGTAGATGGCACAACTCAAGAGTTTGTGTCTGGTGCTTTCAGGGGCTGTAAATTCCGAGTCTGCCTCGTGGCCAAATACTTCATCTCGGAAAATAGTGGCAGCTGCTCGCACATAAACTTCGTCCAGAAAGTTGAGGAGGAACTGATCCTGTGCTGCGTCTTAGTTTCTCCACTTGAGCTGCGCTAGAGCACTTGATGGACTTGAATATCTGAATATCGCATGAGATTGCTTGCGGGCCTGCTTCCCAGGGACAAACAGGCTGGCGCCAGCTTACGTGAATGCACATGAATGAACCTCGTTTTCATTTCGTTTTGCACCGGTCTGAAAGTAGCTGGCGCAAATTTTGGTACTTGGCAATGTTATTAACCTCTTCACGCCAATTTCAGAAATGCTGTTGGGCCATGTATGGGTTTGTCCGTGCATGTCCAAAACGGTTATCTTAAGGTGGTTTTCATCTGACTTCTAACTTCAAAAAAACAAATCGTTCGATTTCCCATGGATCCGAAGACTGTTTATGTATTGGAGTCCTACGCATGGAGCAACGCAAATCCCGATTTCGGAATTTGAAGTGAGTAGATGGCACAACTCAAGAGTTTGTGTCTGGTACTTTGAGGGGCTGTAAATTCCAAGTCTGCCTCCAGGCCAAATACTTCATCTCGGAAAATAGTGGCAGCTGCTCACACATAAACTTCCACCAGACAGTTATGAAGCGGTATGTTTTTGATATGCCTCGACTTTCCCTTGGATAAAAAAAGAGCTGATTTTCAAGAGTTGGAGGTCGCCATGAAAAGGTTCATGAAGAAATTAGGTGTCCTTCCAAGTCGCACTGACGAGATTCACGGTCTCACGTGTGAGCCCAAAATCAAACTACCTCACAAAAATGGCACAAAATTCCGGTCTTTGGTGTCAACGGGAGCTTTGAATTGAAACACTTCAGAGGTTTTTAGTTGCCCAAGAATTCAACACGACACACTGCCACATCCTCCTGCATCAACGTAGAGAAACGAGATCCTCTGGTTAAGAGAAGATGGCGAGTTGGGGAACGCCCTTTGACTTGAGCACTACTAAGCCGATGCTGCATCGCATTTTTATCAGGCTATTTTTTGTATAGAATGTCCCATACATCATGACCCGATTCACATCCCAAACAAGTTTTTCAATTCAAATGTGGACTGATTCGAAAGGGCCTACGAAGGTTCAACGGGTTGGTTTCACGAGGGCATGTTCTTTCCACGTCCGACCCGAAGCTTGAAGGTTTCGCGAAAGTTTTTTGGAACGAATCGTTGAAGGCAAATGGAATGCTATTTGAACACTACTTTGAACCGGCTGCGTCTGAGATTTAAGACCCGAATGGCCGCAAATGGTGAAAATGGACTATTTTGAACATTCTTCGAAATGGACAAATCTTGTGTTCCAGTTGCTAAACTCGCCCTCAGTCAAAAAAAGTACTGACATTGTGGACAAAGTACCTACTGCATTTGGTTTCGCAGTGAGAATTTCCTCTGTTGGGTCTTACCAGGAGAGGGTTTATTTCATCAACTATTCTTGAAGGCTATCTTTGACTTCGGTAACATGTGGCAGCTTCGGATATGAAATCTAGATTTAAATATGTTACGTGCCACGCAAAAAACGCTTTTTCAACATGCCTTTAGGAGCATGGATGTGCACGGAGAAAAATTCAGTGACTGACAAAAAAGCTGCTTGCAATGGGTCGGATGCTGTTGGGACACTGTGGGCAAAGTACCTACTGCGTTTGGTTTTGCAGTGATAATTTCCTCTGTTGGGTCTTACCAGGAGAGGGTTTATTTCATCAACTATTCTTGAAGACTATCTTTGACTTCGGTAACATGTGGCAGCTTCGGACATGAAATCTAGAATCTAGATCTAAATGTTTTATGAAAGGTTTTGCGAGAGTCTGGGTGCAACAGCAGCAGTCGTATTGGGCTCTTGTTTTCTCTTGTGGCGCAAAGCTCACTGTGTCCTTCCTTGTTGGAAGAAAAGGTGTTTGACCTCTTGGGTCTTGAGAGATACAAAGTATCCAAAGAAGGGCTGCAGGGATATATAGGTTATGACANACGTCGCCACCAGTTCACCAGTTTTGGCACCTTGTCCAAGTGGTACCTTGCTCAGCACAGTTGCTAGAGCAACGATCTTTCCAACTGGGATGTCACTCCAGCTGGTGCGGTCAAAAGTAATCGACCTAATCTTCTCCGTGTTGATTGGTCCAAGTCCAATCATCCCACAGAGCTCTTCAATTCTCCTCTTCTGGAGAACCTTCGTTCCAAGGTCTGCTTGGTTTT
This sequence comes from Breviolum minutum Mf 1.05b.01, assembly GCA_000507305.1. Lineage (NCBI taxonomy): Eukaryota > Dinophyceae > Suessiales > Symbiodiniaceae > Breviolum > Breviolum minutum. The sequence goes on from DF241489.1 coordinate 76,987, forward strand.
GCTGACCCTTGATCCAACTCATGACCAAACGTCCATCGTACACCAAGTCTTGCAACCAAAGAACTTTGGTCTCTAGGTGGCGGATCTTTCCTACCCCCAGACGATGGCTCACAGCATTGTTGGCTGAGCTGTCTGTGATAGCCCTTAGCCCAACAGTGTGTCCAACAAACTCCAGGACCTTGCGCAGTAAGATCCCTTCTGACACACCACTTGCTGTGGCATACAGTTCTGCTTCGGCAGAAGATTGAGCAACTACAGTTTGGCGCCTTGTGTAGGAGTAAAGTAAGCATCCTCCCCACATCAAGTGTGCTGCAGTTCTCGACTTTCTTGTTTTCTTGTCGCCTGCCCAGTCCGAATCTGACCATACCACCAGGTCATCAGAGTCATTCCAACTCCTGGTGAAGAAGAGCCCATACTCACGGGTTTTGAGAAGATACCTCGTGAGATGTTTGGCTACTTCAGGTGTCTCCTTCGTGGGCTTTGACATCATTCCTGCTAGTTCATTCACAGTGAATTGGATGTCTGGCCTGTCACTGGCCAAGTACATCAAGATGCCAATGATTGACCGACAAAGTGTCGAGTCTTCAGGTGACAATACTGTACCTTCACTCGCAGTGAGGTCTTTGGTTTGTGGAGTCTCACGTCCTGTGGACTTCCAATTCAAACCTGTCAATTCCAAAAGCTTCTTGAGGTGTGAGTCACTGGGTGTAATCCACACACCATCTTCAGTGATCACTCGTTTCCTCTTCAGATGCACAAAAGAATCTCCAATCATAAATGGTCCTTCAAGGGG